>NQYS01000002.1:2058823-2077533 GCA_003055955.1 Escovopsis sp. AC | reverse complement strand
AAACCCGCCCACCCCCTGCCCTGTCGACGACAGGAAATAGGGGCACCCCGGGAGTGAACACCAGCGGCCTGGCCCTAGCGCCATCCCCACAGGCCTCGAGCCTCGGACAAGGGGTGGGGAGGACAGACTGCGATTTTCCCTAATGGCCATGCGATGGCTCCGATCTGCATAGGACGAGTCTCACGCGGAAATCGGACCCTTGAGAGCAAGATCAGACCGTCATGTCGCGACTTCTGGCTACTTCCATCGCGCGCAACGGCCCTGGCTTGCTGCGTCCCTTTCCCTGTTTCCCCCCCCCTGGTCGGTTCCCAGGATGGCGTGGCTCTTCTCATCGTCTCCATACTTGACCTCTGCTTTTCCAGATCATCATCCTCACGTCTATTTTTGACACGCGCACGCTCTTGAGCCGCGCCTCAGAGTCGACCTGCTTGAGGAATCAGCTGAAGCCTCTGCATCCCCCCTTTTTCCCCATGCGGGAGTCGCTGAAAGCGCCGCTTTGAGAAGTCTCTCACGCCGCGCCTCGACTGGTACCACCAAGCAGGTTACTAAGTAGTAGGTGAGTAGCACAGCATCATTGGAACACTTACATTTGTTCTGTGTCCTTTTCTTCTCGTCGTCTTCTTTCCTTCCTCCCGCTGCCCCGTCTTCCATCTCACTTTGTTTTCTTTTCAATCGGGTTCAAGTCCCAGTCCATAGAAGACTAGGAGGTAGGAATTCCCACCTTGTCGCAAGTGGCGCGCCATCTTTCAAAAATCATCAGTTTCTCATTCGGATGTGGCCTAACTCGTGCCCCCTCCGCTCCAGCCTCTTGGCCCATCGTTCCGATCGAGATCTCTCTCCGTCCTCCCGGAAGCAGCCATTGGTTGTCGTCAATTGCGGCTCAATCTCTCATTCTTGACATATTCCATCTCTCCCGCACTCGCCGATTGATCGGATCGATTAAGGGGAGGGGGCAACCAGTTGAACCGGACAAGGGAGGGTGCGCACAGAGCTCCATTGCCACTATTTTCCCTTCATCTCATCCTCGTTCTCATCATTCTTCTCGTACGGATTAATAGGTTCGCATCCCGAAGCCGTTGGGCGAATACTAGATCTTGTCGGTGCGAGATTAGTTTCTCGATCTCGATTGGAAAGTGGCTGAGATTGTGACTTACCAAGTATATTACAGATCCTCCCCTTCAATGCACAGAGAAAAAAATGCCCGATTAGATGCGAAGCTGGCAAGCCTTTCTTGACTCTCCTTTCACTGGTCTGAACGATCTCCTTGCCTTGTTACTTTGGCCTCGTCTTCTTTTCTTCCCCATCCTCCTGCATCTCTGTCGGGCAATCGATACCAGATCTTGCAATGCAGCCGACCGACGGCATTTCAGGGGCACCTCCGTCAGGGGCCAATGAAGATTCACCCACCACATCCCACCAGGACCATTCAAGGACCTCAGAATTGCTCCCTTTTGATCAACGAGCTCCACAGGTCTCGCTGCGAGCGAGCGATGGCTCGTCACCCCCCAACCATAGCCAGGCGAATATGACATCCTCGTCGCAGCCCGGCTCGTCTCGCGGGAGCCATAAAACGGCGCAGAGCGAGGCTCAGAATTGGTTCGATCACTCAAACCAGCACCCTGCAGGGGCCTTTGATTCGAACATCATGTATGACGAAGGCAGGTTTTGGAAGCTCTTCCGACATTCCTGGCTCCTCCCCGTTGCTGACAGCGGTGCCCTTAGTCGACCCCCCCTTTTTCCAGAAGGAATCTGACTCGTCAGTCGGCGAGAAGCCGTATCCGAATCACCAATCGGCCGCCCAAAAGCTGGACCGGAGGTCCCAGAGTAGCAGCGCCGATGACTACCGTAGCGTGATAGACGACCTCACAGTGGAGATTCAGAATCTCAAGGAGGAGCTGAAGAGGTACAAGCAGAGCGGGCCCGAGACGATGAGGAGGGACAAGCTGTTCGAGATCAAGGTCCATGGGCTTCCCCGGAGGAAGAGACGAGAACTTGAAACGACTCTTCGAGACTTTGCTGCGAGATTGGGAGAGTCACCCACCGCGTCCTCTCCGCAGCGGAAGAAAACGCCAAGCCAAGGCACACGCCATCACGCGTACTCGGGCTCCCGGTCCAAGTCCGTTGCCATTTCCACGTCCATGTCGAAGCACGCGTCGTCGTCTTCTGGCTCCAACAATCGACCGGCGGATTCGGCCTATGCGTCAATATCGACCGGAGCCCCCCCGAACCGGTCACATGCGGACTCGCGACACCGAGCGTCGGATCAGAAAGTGGAGAACTATCTGCGCGACATCCCCGAGGGCTTGTATCCACGGCATGTAGCCATGACGGAGAAGGAGAAGAAGAAGCTCGTAGTCAGGCGTCTCGAACAAATATTCACGGGCAAGCTCTCAGGACGCCACGCTCGCCGTAGCCAGACCACTTGTGAGCCCGTGCTTGCCATCAGCCCACGGGCTCCAGCTTCTGTCCCCACCGGTGGTCTAGCTTCCCTTCCCGCGGCTGGTCACGCTCCCACTTCTGTTTCCGCTGTTGCTTCAGCCGAGATCCAGGCTTCATGCCAGCCCAAGGAGCCATCGAGAGAGGCCCAGATTCTCCCAGTCGAGCAACGGGCTGGACGAAGGGGCAAAGAGACTGGGAGTTCTCATGATTTGACGCCGGCGACCCATTCACATGAGGACCGCAACGATTCTGCGGCTGTCGTCGGGAAACAAGATGGAACCGGCGACGACAACGGCAACGACAACGGCATTGGCGGGATGGTATCCAACTCCTCACAGACTGCGACAGCACCCCCCGAGCAGCGGCCGACGAGACTGAAGGATCTTGATCCCGATCGCGTACAGAATCCGTCGGAGAACATGGAATACATCCGACATCTGGGGATCATACCCCCGGAGCTTGCGTTCCCGGATTCCGTTGACCTAAGCCAGGATGTCGAGGCTGACAAGGATGGATGGGTCTACCTGAACCTGCTCTGCAACATGGCGCAGCTGCACATTATGAATGTGACTCCGGATTTTGTGCGCGCAGCCGTGACAGAGTTTAGCACGAAATTCCAGCTCTCGCATGGGGGTCATAAGATCCGCTGGCGGGGCGGAACGGAGGGGACGAGGTTCAGCAGCCACAGCTCTGGCGGGGACTCGCAACGAAGCCCCGACACCGATGGCAAAGAGGGCTCGAAAGACGGTTCTCGAAAACGGCGAAAGATTGGTTGCGTCGCCGGTGGTGGTGATGATGGAGGGCAAAGTCTCGCCTCGGGGAACAAATTGCCCGCCAGGGAAACTCAGACGATTCCATCGATGAGTGGCGTCCACTACCAGCCCCTCTACTTCCGGGCCAGCTCAGCAAACGACGACGTTCTGATGGAAGATGAGCCCGTGCCTCCATCTTCACCGGTCAAGGAAAGGCGCGACAGCGTGTCCGGGTGGGACCGAGATGGATCGACCATGACGGCAATTCGCCGAAAAAGACGGCACGACGGCGTCATCATCTACTATAGCGGCGCCCCTTTCTGCACCGATCTGTCCGGGGACATGGGGGACGTGTCTCCATCGTCTTCGCTATCCTCGATCAGCCAAGAACGGGTTCACGCTCCCACCCGGTATCTCGGCTCGCCGAGCATGCCGTCGAATTCGAAGCCGGGGTGGGAGTCTGAAACTTCCAATCTTCGGGGACCTTTGGGAGACAAGAGCCGTGGCATTGAGACGAGCCCCGAGGTGAGGACGTCCGAGCAAGACAGCAAATGTGCCTGCAGCGGTGACGATGCCTTGGGGGCACTGATGAGGGATGAGGACAGCGAGACTGAGGTCGCCCTCGACTTTTGCTGGAGCATGGCGCAACAGTCGGTCGAAGTCAAACCACTGGAGCCATGCGGGCTAGGGGGCGTCGTGCCGGAGGACCATTTCATGGTGATTGTCACGACAGAGCGCCCGAGGTACGATGCCAAGCCCGCAACAGGCGAACGTTCACGGCGCGGCCTGCCATCGGAAGCGAAAGAGGCCGTCGCTGCTCGGCTGGCCCCCGTGTCTGCCTCATTGGGCGGCCGCGCGAGCTCGTGCTCACCAGACAGAAGCGGCAAGCCAGCTGAGATCGAGATCCGATATGTGATGGACTGCTTCAAGCGGCTGGCGCCGGAAGCACTTCCACCACCCGCAGCTTTCTTCCCGCCGCTGAGCGAAGACTCTTGGTCTGAGGAGGGGGGGGAGGAAGATGAGTCGTCCCAGGAGTCCGGGGGGGCCCTAGCGCATGCTAATGAGTCTGACGAGTACCCTGAGTACCCTGATGATGTCCCACTTTGTCAGTGAGGCTGAAGAATGCAGGCGAGGGGGATGGGAGTGAGAGTTCGATCTGTGAGGATTCGATCTTGGGTATATGTACGCACCTGGACTGGATCTGGCGATGGCGATGGCGATGGCGAGATTTGGGGTTTCAGAGATGAGGGGCATTGATGGGTCTTGCCTTGGAGTCATTGATTCCAGACCAATTCGTGCTTTCCCTTCTTCATTATGCTTGATCTTTCCTGACGAAGGCACGGCTGATCGGGAGAAGGCGCCATGGAGGAACTAAAGGCATCAATCACTGAGAACATGGAAGGTGGGACCGGTGTGTCAATGCATTAGTTCGACTGTATGTACGAAGATTATTAGTACTCCGTACTCCGTACAGAGTCTTATGCATCGATTTCAGAAATTATGCATGATGCACATGTCACTTAATGCCATGAAGTCAACTTACGATGATGGAAGGAGGCACTGCTTAGCCGAAGAGCCCAGGTCTGGAAGGAAGAGAGAGAGAGACGATGACCAACACACAGTGCAGATTGGAATCTCGGACGGGGACAAGCTCGAAACAAGACGGATCGAACAATTGATGGACAAACAATGGGAGCAAGGATTTTTCTGATTGAAGTCCAACAAAGAGCAGCAATCCATGGATCTCAATGTCTCATCCCATCCAATGATGCCCTGCGAGCCCCGGCTCTTTCGAGAATCACTCCGATGCCCGTGCCGGATGGAGCTCCAGACCCGCAGGAGCCGAGCTACTACTCCGTACTCCGTACATACATGTACATACCCTAGAGCACTAGAGGCCGGGGCCCCCCCTGTCCCCTCCAGCTCCGGCGGTACGCCATTGGCCGTTGCGGGCGTTTCAGGCGCTGATCGCCGCTCCAGCCCCCCTGTAAAATCGATCCAGGCCCACTAGAGATCGCCAACGAGCTGGACTTTACAGGGGCTGGACTTGAGCTCATGAGAACCTCAATGGACGCTCGACTGGAGCTTCAGCCGAACGTTTTCGTCGAATCATTGAATCCATCAATCCTCCATGGAAGCTGGCCCAACTCTCCGTTCCCATCACTCCATCAGGCTCTCGCCGTCAGGCTTTTTTCACTCATCTCTCTCTCCACATTACCTCCAACTCGACAGCTCATCATCAGAAGCTCGTCTGCCGTGAGCCGAGACCTCAATACATCAACTACCAGGCGTGAAAGGGCGTGCTACTAAGCTCTCCCTTGCCACCCCGGCTCAAGCTCGCTTTCACATTGATCAATCCATCAGCGTGCTGCTTTCGCCCTCCATTGCTTCAGCTATTCCGCTGCCCCTTCCTCCTCGTTGCCGGACTTTGCTAATCCACGGATTTCTCTCCTCCCATACATCCACTCGGACCGGGCCGTAAACAATGCGCTTCTCGCCCTTTGGCCCGCTCTGGGCTGCCTCTCTCCTCCTCGGAGCTGCCGGACAAGCCGCGTCCGGGAAGAAGCCGGCCAGTCCACGAAATGTTGCCATCATAGGCGAGTCTCCTCCTCCGGCCTCCACTGCTGTTTGATCCTCACGATTCTGCCGTCACCATCTTCGTCGCCTCAAATCTCGGCTGTCGCAATCCAAGGGGTCATCAACCCATTGATGGATGCTAACCCGTCACAGGCGCCGGGGCTGCTGGTTCTTCCGCGGCCTACCACCTCCACCGCTTCGCCCAGACCGAGGGCCTCGCCATCAACATCACCGTCTTCGAGAAGTCGGACCGCATCGGCGGCCGCAGCCTCACCGTCAACGCCTTCGACGACCCCCTGCTGCCCTTTGAGCTCGGCGCCTCCATCTTCGTCAAGGCCAACCACGTGCTCTACAACGCCACGCTCGCCTTCGATCTGTCCTTCAGCAGGCTGACCATGGTCCAGGAGGACGCCGTCACCGCCATCTGGGACGGCGAGGAGTTCGTCTTCGAGACCACAGAGGCGACCTCCTGGTGGTGGGACGCGGCCAAGATGTGGTGGCGCTACGGCACCGCGCCGTACTACGTCACCAAGCTCGTGGACAAGACCGTCGCGAGATTCATGAAGCTCTATGAGCCCCCTTACTTCCCCTTCCGATCCCTGACCGCCAGGACCCACGAGCTCGGCCTCGTCAACATCACGGCTGTGACGGGAGAGCAGTTCCTCGCTCAAAACAAGGTGACGAGTCATCAGATCATGGCATAATCTGCCTGGTGTGGGGATGGTCCGCTAATGTGTCCATTCCCTTGACCAGATCAACCCAAGATTCTCTCGTGAGATTATCCAGGCCGCGACAAGGGTCAACTACGCCTCTAACCTGGCTCACATCCACGGGCTCGAGACCATGGTATGTTCACTCCTCACTCCTCACTCTGGGTCTCCTGTCCAATCACGAGTATTTGGAGGGGCTGAAATGGAGGTGGAAAACTTGACTCAGAATGTGAAACCAGGTCTCTTTCTGCACGGATGGTGCCGTCTCGGTCCAAGGCGGAAATTGGCAAATCTTCCAGCACATGATTGAAGACAGCCATGCCGCCATCTACCGCAACACAAGCGTCACCTCCCTCACCTTCGCGGAAAAGGGAGACCGGCCTGACTCGCCGCCAAAGAGGTACCTGCTGTCCACCGAAACGCCCTCCACCACATCCGATGGATCTGCCGCCCGAGCAGCGGAGCAGTACCCCACGGCCTTCGACGACGTCATCATCGCCTCCCCCTGGCAGTTCAGCAACATCGACGCCTCCGACGTCGCCGACATGCGCATCGAGGAGATCCCGTACACGAAGCTCCACGTCACGCTGTTCGCGTCCCCCCACGCGCTGCACCCCGACTTCTTCAAGCTCGCGCCGGGGGCCACGCCCCCGAGCAGCGTCTACACCACCCTCGCGGAGGAGGAAAAGCCCGGCAGGGGCGCCAAGGGCGTCGGCCGCACGGGCTTCTACTCCATCAGCACCCTGAGGACCGTCACCAACCCCGCGACGCAGCGGCGCGAGTTCGTATACAAGATCTTCTCGCCCGACGTGGTCACGCCCGCCTTCCTGCGCGATGCCCTCGGCCTCGACGTCCCAGAGACGTTCACCGGCGAGGGGTCGCCCATCTCGTGGTACCACCCGCACTGGTTCCACTCCTACCCGATCGTGCTGCCACGCGTGACGTTCCAGGACCCCGTCATCGGGGACGGCCTGTACTACACGTCCGGCATCGAGAGCTTAATCTCCACCATGGAGACGAGTGCGCTCATGGGCATGAACGTCGCGAGGCTCATCGTGGATGAGGCGCTCGGCAATTCCAGCGGTGCCTTGTCGTCCGATGGACAGGGGGGCCTGGCGAGCAAGAAAGTAGCCGATGCAGTCGGCGAACTCTAATCGGCGAAATTCTCGACGGCGAACTCTGGCATAGACAAAGACCTGCCGCCACACTGCCGGTGTGCTCCGGCATTGATCAAATGAGAATTCTCCATGCATCATGAAAATTGCCTGTCAGTCTCATTCTTTGCTAGATGCAAACGCAGCTCTTCCACCAGTGATGAATCGTGGGGAGCATCCTCCTCAAGGACCCCCATTGGCCTCGTAAGAAGGCAGCTCCAGTCCCCTGCAGCCCGCGATGGCTTGGTAGCACCGCCGCTTCCCACACGCACACGAGCCGTCAAACACGCAAACATTGCCATTGCCCCTGCACGAGTGATCCACGCCGCACTCCCTGGCGAACCAGCACGGCCCCGTCACGTTCCAGTTCGCCGTGGAGACGCCGTCCTCGTCAGTTTCCAGGTCCGTAGCCGCGCTGCCCTCGTTCCAGAACGTCGCGTCGTCCGAGGAGTCCCCTGGGCTATCCGAAGTGCTCCCCGGGTCGTCGAAGAAGCCGCTCCCGACGCGCACGCAGACGCCACTGTCGTCCTTGCCATCGCCGGTGCGCAGGCAGCTGCACATGCCGAAGCCGTTGGAGCAGGGGAAGCGGGTGCTGTTGCTGACGGCCGTGGCGGCGGGGCTGCAGGCGACGTTGACGGAGACGGTGGCCGTCACGGTGACGGTCGAGGCGGGGAGGGTGGTGGTGCGGGCGGTGACGCGCGTCCAGCATACGCAGGCGGAGGCGAACTGGCCGTCTTCCGGGCACTGAGAAGCCGCGAACGTAGGAACCACGCTGGGTGTGATAGTCAGCTTGTCATGGCGGGTTGTGGAGGCCTTCGTCGAGAGGGTGATGGAAGCGGTGCCTGCGGTCGACGAGGAATTCGTGGTGGTCAGCGCACTAACAGTACCAGTCGCGGTGGCAGCAGAGGTAGCTGAACGAGTAGATGCAGTCGTGGTCTCAGACTCGCTCGGGTGAAGGATGAATTTGGTGAACGTCGATGTCACGGTCCTTGAGTGATCTGTCAGAACGCCCGCTTCATATCGAGCAGTGTCATGAGTCGGCTCACCTGGGCGGAGGCCTGACGGTCGTCCTGAGGAAGGAATTGCAGAGCGAGATGCGCGCCGAGATGGGAACGCCAATTCCCGCAAAAGTACCCGTTACATGGTTCGCGCAGTTGTCGCCGTGGCAATCTGCCGCGACTAGACCCAGGAAGAGGGCGAGGGCTGCGATGGTCGGAGTCTTCATTATGGTGCAAGAGCTCTTTGACTCAAGAGTCGACGGTCCACGAGCGAAGCACCTGCTTTTGGTGGATGGGGCAGCTGGATCAACAGAAGCTATCCGTCCAGCTTCATATATGAAGGCCCAGTTCGTGAAGCACATGGAGGCCTTCGTCTTTCAAAACGCTCAGCGTCATGGCCTCCCTTGAGTTGGCCATTTGCCAAACCTTTTTTTTTTTGGCTTATCGCCGTCATTGCTCGATCTCGCGATCATTGAGTGATGTCGGGAGACACACCAGACACCCAATGTCTGCGATTCCTCATCCCTTTCTTCCAGACGTATGGCAGGCTGAGTACGGAGTCCGTCTCCAGACAAGGAAACGTAGCACGCGCATCCAGTATGACCGCAGAGGCAGGCAGTGCCATCGGGGAAGATCCCACGAGAGCATGGGTTTGGTATGGAAGGAATCTGCTGCCGAGAAGATTGCTTCGCAGTCATACGACTGTGGTTTCGAGATGGGGAGCATCGCGTCTTTTGCTCACTCGAAGAGCCGAGGATTGTACGCGGGAAGGTGGGGGGACGAGTACGAGACTGCGAGGGCCATTCGTGGGCCAGAGTGGCTCAACCCGTCGTGCGTTTCATGATGGCCTGCGGACGTGGCATCGCGATGCAAGGGACATTGCCTCGTTCCCTGTGCTGCGAGGTTGAAGCAGCTGACGAGGAGGTGGTGATGCGGATGCCAGAAGGACAGAGGGTTGAGGATCGAGTCCGTGCATTTGGATGCGGGGGAAAAAGAGAATCTCATCAGGAAAGAGCTGCCGAAGACATCGAGACACATGCCCTTGCCTAGAATTTTCAAAGGTTCTCGGAAATTCATTGAAAACTGCCATTACACTATGATTCTCTAAATGAAAAAAAAAATCAATGCACGAAGCCACCATCAAGGAGCCTTTCCAATCGCTTGTTTACTTCGGGGGCTCGACTTCACGCTGGTGGTGATTTTGGTGTCGAAGGCATCATCCATCACTTATATACACAATTTGTTTCCCAAGGCTCCAACGAAAAGGGTTCCGATCATTCCGAGCGTCTGGTCCTGTGGTCTAGTGGTATGATTCCTGCTTCGGGCTCTTACACCTGAAGTTCCCCGGTTCTAAACGAACCGAGATTGCAGGAGGCCCCGGGTTCGAATCCCGGCAGGACCCTTCTTTTTTCCCATTTTTGTCTTTTTTTCGCGCCATTCTACCCAATGCGACTACACTGTAAAGCATCCTGCATTTTTATTTTATTTGGTTTTATTTTTTTGGAAAGTTCGACTCTAAAGCGTGGACTGACTTGAATCAACTTCATGAACATTTACAAACCAAAGGGCGGGTGAAGAGGTTACCCTATAATGCAATACGGCCCAAAAGCGCATTAAAAGAAACAAACAGTTCAGATCAGAAATCATAGATGAGATGGAGCTATCATTTTTGTCCTTGATAATTCATTGGGAGTTCAAAATTATGGCTATGCTGGAAGGCTTTCTGCCTGCTCTACTGAAAGTTTCAAACCCTTGCCGGGGCCTGTCTTGAGGCCGAGAATCTAACCCGAGACTCGCTGTGAAAGACAGATTTGATGGGTTCATCTTCCAGCAGCATGATCGCCATCGATCAATAATTGGGCGCCAGCATGATCACGTACTCCCGCGTGCTCTGCCCAAACTGCACCATGTCCTTGTCCCTCAGCTCCAGGTACCTGCTCTCCGGCACCCTCCCGCCGTTGAGCAGCGTCCCGTTGGCGCTCTCCAGGTCGATCAGGTACGGCCTCACGCGCCCGACCCTGTCGCCGAACTCGTTGCGCCGCTCTGTGTGCCGGAACTGGATCACCGCGTGCTGCTTGCTCACGCTCGGGTGCTCCGCCGCCAGGTCCACCACCGCCGCCTCCCGCCCGACGAGCCAGCAGCTGCGCGCCCCGAGCGCGATCGTGTCCAGCACCTCTCCGCCCTTGAACACGAACAGCCGCCACTCGTCCCGCGGGCTCGGCTTGCGCGCCTCCACCGGCTCGTGGTACTTGAGCACGATCGACGTCCCGTCCGCCTGCGCGACAGAGTTGGACAGCGCCGCCAGCCGGCCCGTGTTGCCCCAGTTCGGCCGCTCCTTGGGCGCCGCGGGCTCCTTGGGCCCCTCGACCTCGCCCTCCTTGATATGCGTCACTGCGAACGAGTCCTGCTGCGAGGGCAGCGGGCCCTTGCGCCGCACCGGGCTGGGTCGGCTCCGGGCATTGCGGGGAGCTGGCACGACTGCGCGGCTGGCGTCCTCCGGCGTCTCTGTGTCGTCGTTCTCGTGTCGGTGCCGGTGCCGGTGTCGGCTGCGGCTGGCATCGGCGTCCTCGCGCGAGCGTCTCCTCCTGCCCCTGGGGTCGTGGCTGTCCTCTCTGTCTTCTCGGCTCCTCGGGCGCCGTCGGGCGTCGGCTTCGGGGCTTCGCGATCGCCGGCGGTCGCTCGATCTCCGCCTGTCGCGGTCTCTTCCGTGGTCTTTGTCCCGGTGGGACCGTCTTGATTGCCGATCTCTGCTGTCGTCGTGGTGTCGAGACCTTTCGCCGTCGCGATCGTCACGTCGACGCCGCGGCCGCTCGAGGCCTCGCTCATGATCTGATGCCATTGCTGGGAGGTCCTCCGTGCTTTTCTAGATTCTTTGCAGACTCGAGATCTAAAATTCTTTTTATGGTATGGAAATCACAGGTCAAAGCAACCTTTACGAGCAGCGGTCTGCAGTCGAGGGAGTCTCAGGAGAATGCCGAAAGATGTCGAGGAGCATCGAACATCATCATCGATAAGCGATTGAGGATGAAAGATCAAATGAATGTAGTATTACATAAGACGTTCTCAAGACAAATTTCTCACGTGATCTGTCATCTGTGAAATGGCTCTTTCCGTGATCTTCACGATGCACTCCTTGCCGACTTCATCTCACCTCAATTCATGCCGCCCCTTCGACTGATCTCCAAAGCTGATTGAAGATTTCTCGAAGAGCTCTATCACGCAAACGATCTCGTCGCTCTCATTTCGCTACTTGGTATACAGATCTGTTCAGTTTGCCCAGTCCTCCCACGAGCCCGACCCTTTCCCGTTCTAATCGAAAATCATTCACCAAACGCCAATCCCGTGATCATCCCCCTTTTCTTTTTTTTTTTTTTTTTTTTTTTTTTTTTTTTTCATCCTCACACTTTTTTTCCTTTCTCCGGATCTGTGACGGGATCAATTTGGTGCCCTCTTCTTGACCACGATTAACTCGTCGTGCTCGCTGCCCGACATAAGAGGCGCGCTCGCGGTGCTCACGTCGCTCCCCATGCCGTCCGCCGACCTCGGCGCCGCGATCTCGATCTCGCCCGCGTCCGCGTCCTCCTCCGGCACGGAGCGCAGGACCTGCTCCCCCGAGAGGCCCTTGCCGCGGGAGCCCGTGCTCGCGCCCCTGGGCCTCCCGACCGTCTTGGCCTCCCTGAACCCCAGGTTCTGGGTCTGGCTCCTGTACGCCGTGTCCGGCTCGGAGCTGCGGTGGAGGGGCCCGTAGAGCGACATGAACTCCTCGAACTTGGTGCTCCTCTCGTGGTTGTACTGGCCCGAGGAGGTCTGGAACATGGGCTCCGATGGTGGGCTCATGAGGGGTTGCTGCTGCTGCCGCTGCCGCTGCTGCTGATGTTGTGGCTGCTGAAGTCGATGCTGCTCACTGGACGTGCGAGCCGTCCGGATCGATCCGAAGCTCGCGCGAGCTGGCTTCTCCACCGAGGACCGCATGCTCAGCCTGCTGCTGTACGACCCGTCGCTGTAGTAGCTCAGGCTGTCGCTGAAGCCGTATCCCTTGACATTGACGGGGTGCGCGTAGGCGTCGTACGCGGCAGAGCGACGGTGTGCCACGGCGGCATAGACGATGGTCGTGGCGGTCGTGCACCTGCCCACTCAAAACTCTTTAGTACTTCCATTTTGTTGTCTCTCATCCCCCATCCCGTCTCATCTGATGGTGGACTGACAGCAGGGTGATATCGACGACCAGGCCGACGAGGGAGTATTGCTGGTCGCGGCGCTGGACGTATACGACGATGTCGAGGGCCAGGATGGTGACGGCGCAGGCCGTCTTGACGGCGTTGGTTATCAGCATCGTCTGGGGCGTTAACGTTTCGGCAAAGTATTTCGCGACGTCGACGGCGGTGCAGAGCGCCAAGACGAAGGACATGACGATGTTGATCGACTCCCAGCTTGATTGCGCCATCTCAGTCTCTCGATCGGAGCAGGAGTCGGCAGGAGGCGAGTTTCGGGCGAAGACTCACACAAACGTGATGGCCGGGATGTCGGCGGCAGCAGCAGCAGCATCCTCCTTGCGCGCGCGCGTCGTATCCCCCAATCTCCGGCTGAAGAGCCCCAGCAAGAGCATGGACAGGACGAGCTGCAGGCTCCAGAGAGGGATGAGATACAGAATCTTCCACCTCGCGCGCTCGAACTGTGCTTGGGCCCTGTGGTTGCCCATCCTGTCGATGTTGATTTTCTTGATTTTCTTCCGCAGAGTGTCCGGTGCAAGAGCTGAAAGCAGGGCCCGATTCTGGAGAACTGGACTCGACAAGAAGTAGGGATTGGGGAGGAATAAGTACATGTAGTCTTGATGCTTGCCTGCCCTACCTACCTCTTCTCGAACGATGGATGCTGGCTCAAGGCGCACACACTTGATGTATGACGGGCTGTGCAGTAGCAGGTCGACCTTGATCGGGCTCCGAGGCGCACGGGACGGCATATATTATGCAGCCCGCGGGCAGCCCAAGCATCTGTAGAGCTCCATGCTCCAACCGCCCTGGGCCTCTGCCTCTGGACCGCCATGTGTGTATGTACACACATACATACTCCGTACTCATGTGTGCATGTGTAGTATTGATTCATTGGAGGAAATGGGCTCAAGCTTCTCGACTCTCGACATGCTTCTCACGCACTCACGCACTCAGCATCCATGGCCCGGTAGCAAATGCCGCGGAGCACAGTATACAGCATGGCCCAATTGGAATTGGTGTTTGGGATAGAGCAGCTCATTCCTTCGCTCTGCTGCATGGTTCACGGCCACGGCAAGATCAGCAGCACTAAGCTGTGTGAGCTGTGTGAGCTATGTGAGCTGCGTGAGCTGTCAGGCCAGTTCGCGCAATGGCGGGAGTCGTCGACCTGGATCCACGCGGCTGAAGAGCGTTGAGGGATTGATCAATCCATCCATGGAGCATGGCTGAGCAGCCCCGGCCCAGTGCCAGTTCCCACCGGCGCAGTCCCAAAATAGCAGCGAGCCCCAGGCAGGCGGGTCCTCAGAGGAGCGGCCATCCATCCGTTCATCCATCATCTTGGGCAGATGCTCTTGGCTGGACTGTAAGTACTGACGGAGTATGTGCCAATAGAGCTCATCAGCCTCATCAGCCCCATCACGCTCGATCCATCAATCCATCAATCCATCCATTCCACGATGTTCACAGCTTCAATTGAGACGTCGGCACTCTTCCGTCCCTGCGCCACAGCAGAGACTCTCAAATTGCAGGCGCGTGCGCCAAACCCGCCACAGATGTGGCTTGTCTACCCGCTGGCTTCAAGCGGATCCTCCTCCTCACTCGTTCTGGTCCAATCGCCGTCGCCAGGCCTTTCCCCACTTGTGCATAACTTGCATGTCACTGCAGACGCCGGTGCATGCACAAATCGGTACGTACATGTACTCGAACCCGCCTCAATCGCGGGGCAGCCCCGTCGTCGATCTTGCCTGAGTCGACCTCCCAGCGGGGGCCCCACTGGCCAAACCGCCCTTTCTCGGCCGCGATAGGCCGCCTCCAAGGGTTTTAAGTGCCTACAGTAATACGGAGTACGGAGCAGTACCTGCCGTTAATTGTAAGTTGAACTTGCCGGCAAAACGCTTAATGTCACTCACATCTCTTCGAATTTTGGCAAGTCTACGTTACTTCCAGTACTAAGAAAAAAGCCTGAATTACACCGTACCCCGTGGTGACGAGTACAGAGTACGAGTGGGGTCAGGATTGAATGGAAGCAACGGAGCAGCAAGTCGCAACCCGCTGCTTCCTGTTTCTCCCGACCCGCTTGCGCAACCTCCAGTCGTCTCTCCCTTCACCTCTGCCCTCCCTCCTCCTCCTCCTCCTCCTCCTCCTCCTCCTCCTCCTCCTTCAAACCATCCGCCATCCCCCTCTTCTTGCCTCGGAGCGCTGCCTTCAATCAATATCCTCGCCATCACCGTTTTTCAAATCCTCAGTGCCCCTTGGCAAGCAAGAAACCGCCTATCTTAATAGGTACTCCTCCACCCCCTTCCCACAGCCACATCTCGCCCTGCGCCTCCGTAGCCCTCTTCAGCATCTACCGAACCCCGAGCGACCGCACACGAACTCAACAGTAGATCAGATCGACTTTTCCGTAACACTTCCACGACTACTCCTCCTCCCCGCGGTGCTCCGTCCCAACAGAGCCATGGCCTCCGAGGAGCACTGCATCGCCTGCTTCGAGGCCCTCGACGCTGAGCTCACCAACCGCAAACCCATCTCCCTCGCCGAGATCCAGGCCTCCTGGCCCGCATTCAAGAAGAGCCTCTCCCCCACCTCCAGCACCGGCACCTCTGTCTTTAAGAACCCAGCGCTGTCGCACATCTCCTCCTCCCCCGCCTCCTCCTCCTCCTCCTCCTCCTCCTCCCTCTCCCTCTCCCCCTCCACCGCCGCGACGTCAATCGCCTCCTCCTCCTCCTCCCCGCCGTCCTCCCCGCCGTCCTCCGCCCCGCTCTTCGTCACCTGGAACACCATCGACGACGACGACGACAACGATGACGACGACAACGACGACGACGAACACAACATCTCCCTGCGCGGCTGCATCGGCACCTTCGAGCCCCAGCCCCTCGCCGACGGCATCCCCGAGTACGCCCTCATCTCCGCCCTCCAGGACTCCCGCTTCCCCCCCATCGGCCCCCGCGAGCTGCCAACCCTCCAGGCCGCCGTCACCCTCCTCACAGACTTCGAGGAGGTCGACGACCCCTACGACTGGGACGTCGGCCTGCACGGCATCCGCCTCTCCTTCGCCGACAGGGGCAGGCGCTTCGGGTCCACATACCTGCCGGACGTCGCAAAGGAGCAGGGCTGGTCAAAGGACGAGGCCCTCTTCAGCCTCGTGCGCAAGGCCGGATGGATGGGCAGCCGCTCCAGGTGGAAGGACCTCGCCCTCAGGGTCACCCGCTACCAGGGGAAGAAGGTCAGCGTCAACTACCCCGAGTATAAGAGATGGAGGGACTGGATGGCGACGCAGAAATGACGTGGATCTCCTCGCGGCTTGTTGGACTTTTTTCTTTCCGTGTCAGGCTATTCGTCGGAGTTGAGGAGTTTCGGTAGGTCATGTTCAGAGCATAGAGCGGGCTCTTGCCATCCATGCCAATAGACAATGTTGTCGATATCCAATTCTTTCCTTTGTTGATTCTCTAGAATTTCCCTCCACTTTGACATCCTCAGACCTCTCCGTTCATTCACAAGATTGCCTCCAAAATCGCGACAACACAATCGAGTCCCTGTTCAGGGATCTCTCTATTTTATTGCCCAAATGTTCTATAAAACCCCCCAAGATGGAGTTTGGGAGAAGCGTCCCTCCAAAGATCAGCCTCCATTCTCTCACCATCGATTCCTCTCACAAGAAGACAGACAAAAGATTACGCACAATGCCGGGTTTTCCTCCTCCTTCCGAACAGCAAAACAGTCAATAGAAATGTCCCCTGTTTCATCCGCCTCCTTCACTTTCCTTTCCCGTCAACGCCGAGTTTTTAATGGTATCTGCCCTAGGTATGAAGCAAGCAAGCAAGCAAGCAAAGAGACGCAAATCAAAGAAAAAAAAAGACCAAAGATAAGAAAATCAAAGAAAACAGATGATCAATCGAGACAAGCTGGCAAAACGCAAAGACGGAGGGGTAGTCGGAAACAATAAATGGTGATGGGAAGAGATGATGAGAGCTCGGGGGCTCGACCACCCGTCATCTTCGCAACCAAAAAGAAGAAAAAAAAAACGCCATAAACATCACATCATTTAAAACGACGTCAAGGCATCACCAGCACAACAGTCTTCTCCAGAAGCTGCCGCCGCCGCGACCAAACTTGTCGCCCGTGAGCATGGGCCCTCGCAGCCGGCCCTTCTCGTCCTCATCAGATGCCGCGATGGGGAGCGGAGTGAGGGGCTTGGTCATGCCCCGCGCGTTCATCTCCATGTTGTCCAGCACGCCCATCTCGGCCATCTTGCGCCGCTCGACGACGCGCCGGACGATGAGGGCAAACGTCTCCTCGATGTTGACCTCGAGGCGGGCGCTCGTCTCCATGAAGCAGCAGCCACGCTTCCGCGCCCACTCGAGACCCACAGCCGCAGGGACCTCTCTCTTCTCCTGGAGATCGCACTTGTTGCCCGCGACGAACTTGACGGGGGGGACCGTGCGGGAGCCATACCCCAAGTGTGGGACGTTGAGCATGCCGACGCAGCGAGCGCGCTCGGCGTTGTCGAGGCGCGTCTCGGCCTCCATGTCGATGAGCTCGTCGAAGTACTGCAGCGCATCAAGCGACGGCCGCGAGGTGATGTCGTAGACCATGAGGAAGGCATCGGCACCGAGGTTGGACGACGCCCACATGCCGCGGTACTCCTCCTGGCCGGCGGTGTCGGTGAGTGAGAGGTGATAGGTGATGCCGTCGATGCGGCGCGTCACGCTGTAGTTGTCCTCGATTGTCGGGTCGTACTCTGAGGTCCATTGGGAGCGGACAAGACGGAGGGTGATGGATGATTTACCGCATCCGCCATCGCCGCATATGGTGATGGTGATGGGAGTAGGAGGGGTTTGGGGCTGAGAGGTGGTAGAAGCCATTGGGAAGATTCTTCCCTGTGTTTCCACTTTCTCTCTTTCTCTCTCTTCCTCTTTTTTCTTCTCTCTTCTTGTTCTTAAAGGAAAGGGGGGGAAAGAACTTGGTCAACAAATCAGTGTGACTGGGACCACAACTCAGAAGAGACGGAGCGGCAGCGACAAAAGATGATGGAGAGATTGAAGTTAAAGTATAGATGAGAACGGCAGAAGGTTCAGGCGCAGAAGACGTTGGATGGGAAGAAGCGCGCAAGGGATGAGTCAAGGAGTAAAGGTTTCAGTTGGTCCCCTCTTTGACGAAGAAAAGCAAAGACCACCAAAAGAAAAGAAAAAGGAGGGCGGGCGGAGGGGCAAGGGATTTTCACAGGAGTCAGTGCCAGCTCTTGAAAAGCAAACAAGCAAACAGAACCCGAGAGCAGCCTGTCCCGGAAACGATCTATTGCGACAGATCAGCTTGAGTTGAAGAAGAAGACGACCTGCGCGTCTACCGGTATGCCGAGGCTTGAGTCGCCGAGGGGAGACGACGGATCAATGAATCTGACTGTCGAAGTGTGAGGAAACCGAGAGGACTGGATGGTAGTAGTAATAGTGGTATCCGATGCTCAAGGATGCATTACATCCATGAGTATATATGAATGCAAGAAGTATGTATTGTGTGCTTCTGCGTATGTAGTATTTGGGAACGATGGTTCGGGACGATGGCGAGACCCCTTGCCGATGTGCGAGCTGCAATCTGGACCAAAGTGGTTTGGTCGGTGTGTGTATGTACCAGCATGCATGTATGAAGCAGGCCACTGGCATGTATGTACAGTAGTATGCATCAACAATGCATGTATGTACAGGACCTGGTCGTAGAAGACTCAGTATGAGGTACTCGTGCCGGTGGGCGGGCAAGGCGATGGGGCACGAGTCCGGAGTCGCAGGTCGGGATGTCGACCGAGCTGACCGCTCTAGCTTCGTTTGCCTTTTTTTTTTTTTTTTTTTTTTTTTTTTTTTTTTTTTTTTTTTTT
>NQYS01000002.1:2030360-2047614 GCA_003055955.1 Escovopsis sp. AC | reverse complement strand
GGGGTTGGATGAGATGGAGGGGGGAGAGTGTGGATCGAGGGCCTAACCTGACCACGTCATCCTGGAGGAGTCTTCCCTTTAAGATGCCCGTGCCTGAGATCTGGGATCTTTTGGGATCTTGTGATATCATTGGCTAGTAGAGACAAGGCTTTCGAGACTTTTCAGGCAATTGGATATCCCCCCCCCCCCCACCATCCTTTTCTTCTCTTCCATCTTGCCGTTCCTTGAGAAGGCAAGTGTTTGGTATCTGACGAGGGCTCGCTCGGGCTTTTCGACTGCTTCGTCTTAATAACGGGTCGTCTGAAGAACAGGTCGTTAGTGATGGACACTCATCGAGAAAGGGGCCCAGACGCAAAGCAGGCATCATCACCCCAGCGTCCCTTTTGCTACTGCTGAAGAGAGTGGCTCTCCCATTCCACCACCCTCTCGCGCACACCCCCTCTCGCGTAAACGCCCTCTCCCCTTTCCCCAGGCCACACCCCCCTTCCTGCTCTGACACCCCCCCCTCCTTTTTCCCAGGGCAGTGTGGGAAGGAAAGCTTGCTCACCTTGCTTTGACTGATTGGCTCTGGACTGTGAAGGGTGATGGTGTTGACATTGTTGGGGGAAAGAAATCTGCGGGCTGCCCGTCTTCCTCGATGAATCAATCATCAATGCGAGAAGCAACGTCTCAGGGCTCGTGCCTGCCTGGCTGGCTTAGTAAGCGATCAGCCCTGCCGAAATTGGCAGCTGCGACCACGTGGGATCCCTGTCGAA
Organism: Escovopsis sp. AC; assembly: GCA_003055955.1. Taxonomy (NCBI): domain Eukaryota; kingdom Fungi; phylum Ascomycota; class Sordariomycetes; order Hypocreales; family Hypocreaceae; genus Escovopsis; species Escovopsis sp. AC. The sequence continues at coordinate 2,046,859 of NQYS01000002.1, read as the reverse complement.
TTGTTGGTGCAGGAACGAACGCACGGGCTTCCTTCCCGAATTCGCCGTAAGGATCTCCCCGGCATACCTATCATACTTAGTAGATTCAGGGTCTCAGGCCGCAAAATCCAGATCTCTTCCTATATGACAAGACGGCAGAGTGAATTGCGAGGCGAGGGAAGAAAAAAATGCGCAAGTGACGAGATTGCTACGAAAGTGCAAAGTACTGCTGAGGAAAACGGGGGATCACGCAATGTTTGAGACCCTCGCTGTGGCTCATCAGCGCGAGCATGTTCCATTGAAGGCAAGTGCGGACGGAGCACATGCATGATATGATGCAACTAGGTACTACTCGTACGAGTACTACGAGTAACACATTGACACACCAAGACACCGACACCATCAGACCACGGCATCCAAGAATCTTCTATGTCTTATTATGATTTACTCCTCCATCTCCCTCACTTGCAGCTGCCGCCAAACATTGAATCATCTGACCCGACACGGCGGAGCGTCTGTCTGTTCCTAAACACTCGACGCTTGTTGGCGGCCTCGTCAGGTCAGGCCCGAGCTTTCGGGAAGCTCCCGTTAGCGGGGGCCCTAACGATGCACCAGACCAAAACCGATCCAGCCAATCAGAGAGTCGCCAGGGTCTCTGCCATGTTCCGATCGGGGAAAAAACGGAGAAGAAAGAGCGATAGAGTTTTGGCAGGCTTGCTACTGCCTGTATAGAATATAGTACGAGTCCCTACGGTGAGAATCAATCGACGACACTCCATCCATCAACTTGACGCGTTTCTTCTTTCTTCTGGTCTCCACAACGCTTTCCTCTTCTTCCACCAGTACTGGATGAAAACAAAAAGGAGCAACGTTGATAGAATCAAAGTCCAGACCATTCTTCCACAATGGGTGATGGTAGTGTGATATTTTCGCTAAGAAAGAGCCGCGTCGCCGGTGTACATGGCATGTATCCAGGCTACAACTCTGCAAATAGGTACTTAGTAGTACATCATCACTACATACATGAGATGGGTGATTGGGATTAAGTCATGATAGCAGAATCTTTTAGGAAGATGATTTCGTAATGTTGGGTCTCTTTTGCCGTCTCCTGTCAATGCATACTAGTCCCCCCAAATTGCCCTTTAGACAGGCAGCTTCACTGCTGTGTCGTATGTAATGAGATCAAATTTAATGCTATTCCATAGGTGTCTCGACTTGTACAGATTCTGCCTATGATCTTACAGGTGCTAATTGGAAATGAAGAGTGTAAATCAGAAGGAATAAGAGGGTTTTACTTCAGACGGCAAGACGACGAACATCATGCTTCGGGAAGGTGCGACGTCATTTCCTCCGACAGACTTGCCTGAAATCGAAAAGACGCGAAATAGGTGCAGCTACAAGGGAAAGAGCAATTGCCTTTGAACTCTTGTCTCTCTCCTTCTCTCTCTTTCTCTCTCTCTCTCTCTCTCTCTCTCTCTCTCTCTCTCTCTCTCTTTCTTTCTATTCTTTCTACAAATCTAAACGACGTCAGGCATCAAAGATCATCGATCGATATTCCCTGTTGTAGACTTGGTGTGCGGTGTGCGATTCTTGACACCGCTGCAGTCGATATCAAGACAGCGATGGCTTCGAATGACTGGACTCCAGGTCAATCTGTCCTTGCGGTTGAAAGAAGCTGGTAGATTTCACTACCCTCAATGATGTGGATCCTTGAATTGAAGCTTCACATTTGAGACTATCTCGGAACGATTTTGACAGAACCACAGAAGGTCAGCTGAGCTATTCCAAGTAGAACATCCGTTTATCAAGTTTGTCGCAACAGTGAGAAAGAATCATGCTTCCAAAGACGGTGCGGCTTTTCTGTGGAATACCATTCTAACTTCCCAGCAGACGTTGATATGTGTCAGTTTGGTGAATGGGATCAACAGAAGCTTCATAACAGAGATAGTCCAATCGTTGCTCTCGACGGCAAGACTGCAGGCTTTGACTGAGGTCTCTACTGTAAAATTTCATTTGCCATGCTGATTTGGATTCAATATATGCGTTGGAAAACAGAGCCAGGACACATGGGCACATAGACGATGGACAATGGACAGTGGGAGATGGGACATGGTGCTGGAGGAGGCCTTTACGAATCCAAAAGTCCGCGTTGAACCCCTGCGAGGATACAAGACGGCAAAGCCTTCGACTTGGCCCAGATGATACATAGGAGGAATCCCCTTTTCAGAAAGTCTGCCAGATCTTACGGGCGCATTGCCAATGCGTTCCCATACGTGCCCAACCGGTGCTTCCCCTCCACAGCCCTTTGAGATACAGACTTTCAAAAATGCATGCATTCGACTGTGCAATGTCACGGGAAAGGGTCACCAATTCACGTGTAACTAATGTTCGACCAGGGCTGAATCGATCCCGCCCATCACATATGATCGTGGGAGCACATGGCGAGGCATAGCCAGCTCTCCTGGCGGCCAGACGACAACGTTTCCCAGACTCGGTATATCTCCTGGTTTGACCAAACCAATTGAGCTCTGTTGGCCATTGTTCAATAGTCTTTGGTTTTGGGCTTCGAATGGATACTGTGCTAGGCTCAAATTGCTCATCAAGGCCACATCTTAACCTCGGAGAGAAAGGGGAGAATCCCACATCAATTCAGGTAGATCTTGGCTCTACGTAGGTATATTGATGATTCTACGAGAAATACGGAGTACGCTCAACAAAATGTCTGGTCCTAGAGAGAATGGAACGCTCGAAGCCGTCTGGATGGATTCGTGCAACCATTTCCCTCAATGGCTGGGCATCCAGTCACCACCAGTACGCTGATCAAACCAGAACCCACCTGTTCCGCTCGCTGGTTTCCTGGTTCCCGTTATCTGCTACTAAGTAAGGCAGGATTATTTCCCAAGGCATAAAAGTCTCGACACTCCTCGGGACATACCTTCTGAGTCTTCCAAGACCATTGGAATCACCCTCCACAGATCAGCACAGAAACCAGTGAGAGCCCACCTCATTGTGACGATCGATCCATTCGAGCGGCATCTGAACTCTGAGCAGCGTTGTGTCCCAATCAAAGTTGGCAGCACCCAAAAAAAAAAAAAATAGAAAACGGAAAAGGCTTCGCGGTCTGGGTCCACTCAAGGTGCTGGATGATCTCCCCAGGCCGTTCAATCGGGACATCAGCACTCGTGTCTCCTTGCACGGAGGCCCCCACTCTGAAACGACGCCGCGAGCCCCAGGCCGTCTCGAGTTGTGCAGACCTCTATATTTGCCCTGTCCGCCACCACCTCTTGCCGGTTCTGAAGAAGCCGTGCGATTGTCTTGCCCTGAGCTGTGCTTCCGTTCAACACGGGACGCATGCATCGATGACACTCGGAGACTTTGCTGGTAGGTACGGAGTACATAGTCCGTACTCTTTGAGATTTGATGTCGCACAGCCGCGTCTCAGCGCCCTGTGGGAACTCCTCGCAGAGGCTCGACCCCATTCCGTGCTGCCGTCCCGGTCCTTCGTACTCTAAGAGAACCCCGCATTCTCGGAGAAGACCAGTGGGTGGTATCTCAAGTCCTTGAAGATCCCCCGTGAGGCGATATCAGCAAGACCAGAGACCCCATGGCGCCGAGTCCTCGCGGTCTCCTGGCCAGAGACCGGAGCATGTGGTCGGTTGATAGGGCCATCGTGATTGGCTGGGCGCCGCCCCGGGCGGCACAGGGCCGGAGCAGTGTTGGATCATGCAGGATCGGGGTCGAGACGGTTGAGGTTTCGTTTCAGCCTATTGAAGGGGGGGGGTCCGGTCTGACGTCGGGGCAGCAGGTCAGCAGAGACTCTCGATCCAAGGACGCCGATGCCTTACCACGACCAGAAGCGGTGGTCATCTGCCGATATGTATATCAACGAACTTGCTTTTGCCTTCATCCTCTTTTCTTTTTCTTTCCATGGATGGTAAATTGAATCTATTACTACGGCGGCTTGTCTCCCATTCTCTCCTCGAGGGCGGCACATACTTAGTAATCCATATGCAGCCCTGTATCGATAACGCGGTCGCATTCGTCCAATTGTCGCTGTAGCGTCACTCAACTCGCACGCTGATTCGCCGAAAACAGCTGGCACACCTCCCATTCGCCCAATCAGCGAGTGGCGTTGGGCCACTTGGTCGGTGCCGGCCAGCCCGCTGGAGCCTCTCTGTGGCCTCTCTGTGGCCTCTCTGTGGCCTCTCTGTGGCCTCTCTGTGGCCCCTCTGAAGCCGCCGCCTGAGCCCGCGAGCCACAGCGGACACGGGCCACTGGATGCCGGTATCCTCCAGCGCCTCTCCGCTGCCTGGCCGCTGTCACATCAACTGATTGATTACCTGGTGCCCATCAATCCAGTCAAATCCCGGATGGAATCATTTGATTGAATCATTGAAAAGAGGCGACTTCCTGGCCGTGCCGCCGCGTGATTGGCCAGATCCAGCGAGACGAGCCTCTCCCGTCAGAGGAAGGAGGTGACCCCCGAAGTACTCCGTTCTCCGTGCCTCTGATGCGCCTCCTTCCCTCCATGCGCGCCCCCCGGCCGCACCTTCCCAAGCTCTTCCAGTCCCCGGACTTGTCGCTTCGTCAATTTTATTTCCCATTTTCTCTCTCCCCATCCCATCTTCTTCCTCTTCTGTCCTTTTGGGATCGTCCTCAACCCCTGACATCGGTGGACGAGTGGGGGAATCAGGGTCTTCTTCTTTTTTTTTTTTTTTTCCTTTTCACACCCTGTTAATCTTCTCTCTCCCACTCTCTCCTTCTCCCTCACCCTCTCTCTCTCTTTGCCGGGAGGAATCCAGCTTTTATCGACCTTGCTTCTTGGGACGGACTCTTCCCATCTCGCTCTCCGCTCCCGTCCATCCTACCTCGACCAGCGACCCGAGATCCCCTTTCCGAGCGGTCATAGCCATCGATATCGATAATCGCGACACCCTCTTCCTATTCCCGATCCTCGATATCCTACAAAGTCGCCCTCCCGTCTTCGCCCCCCACCATTCTCCCCCTCCTTCCTCCTGACGCTCCCTATCCGGCCTTATCAACGATGCCGTCATCAACAGCGCCGCAGACCGTCGAGCACCACACAGACGAACCCCAGTCAGAGGGATCCAAGCTGAAGACGTTCATCGGCATCCTGAGGAGGTGAGGCCTACCCTTTGCTCGCTCGTCCACGACCGTCTGGCGGTCGACCGCCGACGTGATCTACAACCCCCCGCGCATATAGTCCCGCAGGCATCTGCCTGCCTCGGTGCATCGGGCGCCACGCATCGATGCGTTGAATGACGTTGCCGATCCGGCGCGGTGAACCCTGGGGGGGCGCCCTAACCTAGCGCAGAATCACCATCTTTTTTTCCCCTTGCTTTCGACTTTCCTGGCATGCCTCCCCTGGCGAAAACTCGACGGTCGCTGACGAGTAGCTTGCTCCCCATCCAGATTTATTGGCGTCTCCGATCTTGCCTCTGTGCGCTTCTCCTTGCCGTCCCAGCTTCTCGAGCCGACGCCGAACCTCGAATACTGGACCTACCTCGATGCCCCAAACGCCTTCGTCGCCATCGGCACCTCGGACGAGCCCCTCGACCGCATGCTCGAAGTGGTGCGTTTCTGGCTGACCAAGGACCTCAAGTATGCCAAGGGCAAGCCTTGCAAGCCATACAACTCTTGCCTCGGCGAGTTCTTCAGGGTGAGTCGCCCTCTGCCTGTCCAGACGGAGATGACGAGCGCCACCATTCCGCGACGCCATGAGAAAGAGAGAAGGGGGCGAGAAGATGGATGGGTTGGCGATGAAGCGCCCCCTCTTTTCTTGGTCGCGTTTTTTTTCCCCCTTGGCGGTGGTTCTTCAACTCCTCTGCGGTGTTCCTCGAATCTCTACGGAAACCTCTTGACCCTGACTCTTTCGACCTAGTGCAACTGGGAGACTGAAGATAATGCCCCGAGGATAAATACAGCCGACCTCGTGGTGCCTGGCTCCAGCGCCAGCTCCCTGAAGGGCGCCGCACCGAGCCTCAAGGCCGCTGCCCGGAGCGAGCGGAGCTCGTCTTCCATCTCGTTGACCGTGCCCCAGCATGGCGCGGCCCCGGATGAGACTGCTTCGTCGGTCACAATCTCCTATCTCACCGAGCAGACCTCCCACCACCCACCTGTCAGCGCCTTCCACATCGCGTGCCCCCAGAAAGGCCTCTCGGCCCGCGGGTTCGACCAGATCACGGCCAAGTTCACTGGGACATCCGTCAAGGTCCTGCCCGGCGAGCACAATATGGGCATCTTCATCTCCCTCGAACACAGGGACGACGAGACTTACCAGCTGACGCACCCTGCCGCCCACCTCGGGGGCATCCTCAGGGGCAGCCTGAGCGTCTCCGTCAGCGAGATGGCGTACATCACCTGTCCTCACACTAAAATCAAGGCCATCCTACACTACGTAGAGGAAGGCTGGCTGGGAAGGACCACCAATAAGATCGATGGCGTCATCTTCCGATACGACCCGGATAACGACAACAAGACGAACGTCCGGGACGTTCCTGAAGAAGACATCCTGGCCAGGTTATACGGCCCTTGGCGGGAGAGGGTGGTCTTCACTCTCGGGTCTCGGCCTGTGGTATGCTTTCCCTCCCGCGCGCTACACGCGAGTGCCACGACGAGACTGATCCGATTCGCAGAAAACGGTTCCCGTCGAGGAACAACACGTGATCATCGACATCACTCCCCTCAGCGTCGCCCCCAAGGTACTACCCCCGCAAGAAGACATGCTTCCAAACGAGTCGCTTCGCCTCTGGTCCGGCGTCACGGATGCCATCCACGCCAAGCAGTACTCCAAGGCGACGGAGGTCAAGGTCGAGCTGGAAGAGGCCCAGCGCGAGAGAGCGCGCCAACGCGAGAAGAACAACGAGACCTGGAAACCCGTCTTCTTCGAGCACACCGTTGGGAACGGCGGGAAGCCGGACTTGACAGAGAAGGGCAAGCAGGTCCTCGAGCGAGCCCAGAAGGGCGACTGGAGCCTCGAGGGCGTGTTGTAAGAGAAAAGAATATCCTCTTTTTTTTTCTCTCTCCCCGCCCACCCTTACCACCCCTCGCAATAGAGGTAAAGAAAGAGCCCAAAATCAAAGAAGCAAAGACGGGCAAGCAAGAGGACAGCCGGGCGACTCTAAGATGGAGATCGTATTGGATACGGCAGCTGGATGGCATGGAGGGAGGGATGGATGATAATAGCAATGGAGCAGCATCCATCCCCCCGTCCGGCGGTGATATACGGAGTACATTTTACGAATCAGGAACGTGCATAGATTGTGTCCGGACACACCACCCCGCGCATTTGAGGATAGATTTTTTTTTTTTGCCTCCCCCCCCCCTTTCTCCTTTCTCCCCTGTTTTCGGTCTCTCCTTTATTGTGTCCCCCTTTTCACCTTCGTCTACTTACAGGTATGTTATGGCTTGTTTGGGCTTGCCTTGGGTGACTCGAGACCCGAGTTGTCAACGACATGGACTGCGATGCAGTCTGCTCTGACGCCCTGTTCGCTTTTGCATCTTGCTCTTGCTCTTGCTCTTGCTCTTGGACTTGCTTTTCAATCCCACATCTTTTGATTCCTGCTCTTACCGGACTTTGGACGCCTTTGGCTTTAGCTTTAGCTTTGGCTTTGCTTGGTACTACCTACCTACCTCTAGTTGGGTAACGTTGTAATGCTGATGTCTTTCTGGCTGCGATGGGGAGTGTGCTGTAATTTTTTCCTTCTTTTTTTTTCTAACACATGTTCTTCTCTGACTAGAGTGAAGAGTTCGCCTGCTCTTGGGGACTGGGTTGATATGTGTGCAGCGGAGATCTTGATCTCGAGACTTAGCAGGTTGAGCTCGTGGAGTGATGAGGTGCAAATGAGGAGTTGGTACTAGCCGAACGATTGATAGTTTCGAGTTCCGGGATGGGAATGTGCCGGCTGTGCTACTTCAGGCCTTTGCTCGATGCGTCGAGTGCTAGTACTACCTCTAGTAGTAGATAGTAGTAGTTGGCAAATGGCTCTTGTATGGTTCCTGTGCTTCGGGTGTTTTCTGCGTTCCTCTTGATGACATCATGTTGGTGAGGCCCAGACCGAGACTGGGCTTTTTGAGATGGTCACCCGCTTTGCAAACTTTGTCATCAATTTTGTGTCGGAAGAAGCATCCGTTGCAGAAGCAGCGAGATGGCATCTTGCTTCTGCGTGATGAAAAAAAAAAAAAAAAAGGAAAGAAAAGAAAATGCAATTCGGAGCCAGTGGGCCATATAGTACAAATGATGAGTGAGGTTTCTTTTTCCGCCTTGAAATTACTCCCGTATTCCGACCTTTCCAATCCGCTTCCCGTGAATTGATTACTGAATGTTATTTGTCATCCCTTTGTTTTCCCCTCCCTTCCCACTTGAAGTCATGACCCTGCGTAATTCATCCCGCGTTCTCGGCAGGCGACGGGCGTCTGCAGCCTAAGCGTCAACGAACGCCTTGACGTTGTTCAGCCAGCTCAGGTACTCGCGCTGCTCCTTGACGTCGACGTAGTCCGGGACGAAGACGGCCATGGCCTGGTTGATGCCGCGCTCCTCGAGGAACCTCTCCATGAGGACCTGCAGGTCGTCGTCGAGGCTGCCGAACGGCGGGCCCGGGTAGACGTCTGCGCGCCTCTGTGCGGCCTCGGGGGACTCGACGCGGGCGACCTTTGCGTCGGCGTAGTAGAACATGTTCTCGACGACGACGACGCCGTCCTGGGCGGTGGCGTCGATGTTGAGCGCGCCGGGGGTCTTGCCGGGCTTCTCGATGACGATGGAGAGGTTGATGGGCGCCGAGGGCTCCTCGTCGGCGAGGTCCTCGACGTCCTCATCGAGGTCCTCCTCCTGCTGCTGCTTGGAGGACTGCTTGGGGGCGTCCTCGTGGAGGTCCTCGTCCTCGAGGGCGGGGTCCTCGTTGTAGGGGTCGAAGTTTGCGATGTCGGCGATGGAGAAGCTGATTGTGATTCTGGGAAGTGTTAGCGAGGGGAAGATCACGGGACAAAGGCAAGAGAAGGGAGAGGACGGGAAGAAAAGGGCTGGGCGAAGCAAGCGCAGCGTGCCTGGGCTCTGGACATACTTCTCATCTCCGAAAGAGCGGGTCAGCTTGACGACCTCCTGGCCGGGTGTGTCGATCAGCTCGAAGGGGGTGTTGTCGAGGAAGTCCTTGATGCTGGCGGGCTGCTGCTCGTGGGTCTTGATGTCCTCCTCGATCTGGATCTCGCTCTCAAGCTTGGCCGACAGCTCGTCGTCGAGCTCGCTGTCCGCCGCGCGGCGGGCCGCGCTGCTCGAGGAGAAGGGCGCCGCGGCGGCAGTCGGGGCGAGCGGTCGCAGGGCTGACACGGCCGCGGTCTTGACGAATGCGCTGCTGCCGGGGCGGACCGTCTGCCGGGCGAGGCGGGCGAGGGATCGGGGCGCCGAGCGCGCGAGGGATCTGATGGCGAGCATTGCGGGAGGTTTGTGTGAACTTTGGACAGCGGGGCTCTGTGACGGATCGAGGCTACAACAATGCGCGCGGGATGAGGTCGTGCGGGCGGTGGGTGGGTGTTTGTCACTGGTGGTGGTGGTGGTGCAAGTGGTGATGATGGATGGTGATGGTGATGGTGATGGTGATGATGGACGACGACTCAAGCTGGAGGTGATACAAGTGCTGGAGCTTTTTTTCGGCAGGACTTTGAAAATGGCCCGGGAGCTTCCTTCCCTTGTTGCCGCTCCTCGAGAAAAACTCAAACCCGGCATTTTCCCTCTGGATTTTTTTGCGGGGCGGCGGGGCAGCGATTGAGTGGATGCAGGAGCCAGCATCATATGCACGAGCACGTGATCTGCGCGACAGGGGGGGCTGCATCGATTATATGTTTGCTGGAATGCGCCGCGCCGAGTTGGGCAGACGGCATTTGGATGGCATGACCCTGGGCTGAGAGAATGATGATGTAAAAGTGCCTTTACCTGTATGCCTTTTTGGGATGAGATATCATCCCTGAGCATTGATCTGTCCCGACGGGTTGGATTTATTGGACCAATTACTCCGTACTACTCCGTACTCCGTAGCTGGATGTGCCGTTGTGCATGGTATTGGCTGTCGGAAGTCATGGCAGATGCTTTCGAGGCGACAAGCAGTCGAGCCGCAAAGGCCGAGTTCGGACAGGAATACGCATATTTTGAAAGGATACATCTCAATACAATACATTTGAAAGAGAAGAAACGCCAGAGACCGCAATGAAATAGTATCGAATGACATGGTCGCTCCCACTGATCAACTGAAAAAGAAATCCATCATGGCGTGACCACTCCCAGGCTAAATGAAAAAAAAAACATCACTTGCAGAGAAGCCTGCCCAATCGTCTCTCGTCCGAGTTACTGGCAGAGCAGTAAACGACAGCGAAATCGGCGAATGGCCCTGCAGAGGCAATGCTGAAAAGCCCCAAGCACGTACCGAATCTCGTTGCTCAGCTCAGGCCCTTGGCCGGGAGTTCTGCTTTTCGAAGGTTCCCTGCGGCCGACACCCTGATCCACGGGATCGTCGCGAGGTAACTCCAGGAGCCTTCCCACTGTCCCAGGAGCTGGACGTTCTCTTCTGTCGTGACATCCGGCAGCACTTGAAGGGTGTCAGCCACGACGACGGCACAATCCGTCCATTCAAGCACGCGCACTTACAGAACCCGTTCTTGTATTCCTCCTCGAGCGAGGAGATCTTCATCTGGAGGAGGTCTTGCCTCACGCTGGCGGGCCGTCCGGAGCGGCGAGCCTTCTTGAGCTGGTCGAGCTCCTCATCGTATTGGTGGACAAAGCTTTTCAACTCCCAAGTCAGTCTCGAACCGATATGTCGCTGTGAGATGTCTGACATGAGTCCCGATGAGCACTCACGAGTGGATGAGCTCCTGGATGGCCGCAATATCGAGCACAGTGCAGCCTTTATCGAGAAGACCTTGCTGGAAATACGCCACACGGTCGGCTGTCAATGGAGGACTCCCGTCAGTACCAGTACATCATGCTTCAAGACGATCAAGTTCTTTCTCATCGTGCGCAAGGGAGGGGGGAAGGGGGGAAAGGGGAGGGAGTTGGAGAGGGGACTAGGAGGGGGATCAGGAGGGGTTGGAGAGGGCTTTCGCTCACCTATAGGCTGCTCCTTCTTCCCCCTTGCAGCGGCGAGTGCCTCAAGCCTCTGATCTCTGACGCCGGCCTTGTGCAGGCGCATGGCATTTCGGGACTTTTCGTGGAGGGCGTTGACCTCGCCGCCTCGCTTCTTGGCGATCTGCTTCTTGGTTTTCCTCAGCGTGCTCGGCATGTTGGTCTCCTTCTTCTAAATTTACAACACAATAATGGTCGCTGAAAGCAAGAAATTGTATGGAGATGTGAAGTCACAGAAGCAGGGGGATGGGTGCTGCGATGCGTCTGGTCTGTCGCGAAACTGGACGTTCGCAATCGGCGAGACGTTGGACAATGATTTTTCTTCCTGCCAAATTAGGCGGACAAGAGGCTCGGCCTGGCCGTATCGATTGGCGCGCGTCTTTTTCGGAAGGCGGTCGGTCGGCTTCTCCTCGGGTGCGGCGGCTATACGGAGCAGTACATTAGTACTCTCATGCGCATAACTCGATGCACGAAGAGGTGCTCGCACTAAAACGTGGGGTAATTTATCCCGAGTAATTAATGCACAGCATGCACAAGAACGTCACAGTGCGGGGAGCAGCAGCGCACAACGAACCACCGCCTCGTCTTGCCATCCAACCGCTCTCTACAGGTCTCGTATTGTTTCTGGACTGCTTTATTGGAGTTCACAAAACCCTTACATTCACGTTTTTAGAAGAGCTTGTCGCAATGCAAAATGCTGAGATCCGGTGGCGGCGGTTGTCGTTGTCGCTGCCGCGGTTGTCGGGGCAACTGATTGTACACATGCTCCAATACATACATACATACATATAGTACTCCGTACTCCGTACACACTCTTATGCCGCCGGAAACTGGCACGCACCGCGAGCCAAATTGACACAAAACACAGGGATCAACGTCCGATCCAAAATGCACGAGAGACGCGCTTTTCTTCCCGGGCAGTCCAGACTCCAGGACTCCAGATTCCAGGACTCCAGACTCCAAAGAGGCCGAACTCAGCTCTGCGCGTCGCCTGCTGCAGGACCGGACAGTCTTTTGCCCTCTTCCTCTTCCTGTGGCTGATCGGTCGATTGATCAATTCATGGCCGGCCTCCACCCTTGACCGTCCGCTTTGGCCAGCCCGCCAGCCCGTGGACTCCACCGTCAACCGCTGGTCAACCACCAATCTCCAATTCTCGATCCCGGTCTCGATCCCAATCTGCATCTCCGCAGCATCGACCGCACGGAGAGACAGAGAGACGGACAGACGGACAGATCTTGATACATTGCCATGCACCTGCCTTGACTGCTAGAGCTCCCCGCCTCGACCTGCTTGGCTTGGAATTCGGGACTGGAATCCTCGGACTCGCCCTTGCTGCTTCCTGCTCGCTGCTCTCCAGCTTTGATCGCTGCTCCGTTGCTCCCTGCAGCTGGCCTTTGTCCTCCTGCCTGAGCATTGGTCTGGCTTGGCGGGCATCGCGTCGTCGACAGGGTCAGCCAGTTTCATCCCCATGGAAAAGGTCGTCCCGAGAGGCATCTGAGGGCAAATATATACCGTCAGTACACATCTAACCCCGGGCCAAGCTCTTCCCACCGCGGATAAAGGCCCAAGGATGGGTGTCACAGGTTGCTTGCCCCCCCTTCCCCCCACTCTTTTCCCCTCTTCTATTCCCGGGATGCTTGGTTCAGACAGCTGATACTCCTGGCAATTGCAGGCCTTCTGCCGCTCCTCAAGTCCATCCAGCGGCCTACCGAGCTCAAAAAGTACCATGGGGAGGTCCTCGCCGTCGACGGCTACGGGTGGCTTCACCGCGCCGCCTACTCCTGCGCTGTCGAGCTCGGCCAAGGCAAGCCGACTACCAAGTGAGTCCGATCCCTCCTGCTCGTCCCCGTTCCTCGCTTGCTGGCCTTGAATCGATGCTGATTTTCATGTCCTAGGTACATCAATGCCGCTCTCCACCGAGTCAGGATGCTTCGTCATTTCGGCGTAACGCCCTACATGGTGTTCGACGGTGATTACCTCCCGAGCAAGGCTCTGACCGAGGCTTCGCGCGCCCAGAAGAGGGAGGAAAAGCTCAGGCTCGCCAACAGCCTGATGAAGGCGGGCAAACCCTCCCAGGCGGCCCAGGAGTTCCAAAAGTGCATCGACATCACCCCGGAGATGGCATCCGCCCTGATCCAGCACCTCAAGAAGATGGATGTCCCCTTTGTTGTTGCCCCATACGAGGCCGACGCCCAGCTTGTCTACCTCGAGCGCCATGGCTTCGTCAACGGCATCATCTCCGACGACTCGGACCTGTTGGTGTTCGGCGCCAAGAAGCTCCTCACAAAGCTGGATCAGTACGGAAACTGCATCGAGATCAACCGCCGCGATTTCTGCGCATGTCGCGAGATCTCCCTGACGGGCTGGACCGACACCGAGTTTCGGCGGATGGCCATCATGAGCGGCTGTGACTACCTCAACGGTCTTCCCGGCGTGGGGCTCAAGACGGCCTACCGGATGCTCCGAAAGACCAAGTCCCCGGAGCGGATCGTCAAGCTCCTCCAGTTCGACGGCAAGCGCGTCTCGGAGAACTACATGGTCCAGTTCTACCAGGCGGAGCTGACGTTCCTCCATCAATGGGTCTTCTGTCCCAAGAAAAGGGAGCTGGTCCACTTGACCGACCTTGACGGGACGCGGACGGGGGAAGAGATGCCCTTCATCGGCGCCTACGTCGAGCCGGATCTCGCCAGGGCCATTGCGATCGGAGACGTCAATCCCATCACGAAACAGCGCATCACGGTGCCGCTCACCCCCTCGAAGCGGAGACATTCCATGATCGCGACGCAAGCCATCCCAGCTAACCCTCGACCTCAACGCAAGTCGATCGACTCCTACTTCAGGGGGGACGGGAGCCGCATCCCACTCGGGGAGATGGATGCCAACTGCTTCACGGTCGATACCCAGACGCTATCCCAGATCACTGGAGGAGGCCTCGTTCCGCGGGTTTTTCCCCTCCCACGGCCATACATCAATGGCTCGCAGCGGCCACCCGAGGATCCGGGTACCAAAAATAAACAAGCACCCCCACGGCTCAATCGACGCCGTACCGAGCCAATCTCCAACATGCTCGCGCAATTCTCGGATCCTGCTCCTCCGTCTCCGGTCTCGAAGGCCCCCACCCAGGCGGCACCGGGTGACGCTGCGCTTTCTAAGGACCCTACAAGGCCGAAGAAGAAAGCACGTCTATGTGAGGAGATTTGCGAGGCAGACGGGTCGCCCAAGACCAGCAAGTTTTTCCCCGTCGGGAAGCCCGTTGGAGGACCAAGAAAATCCAAGAGCGATGCATATCTCTTGAGCACTTCCCTCGACGAGACGCTCCAGAACCTCCCCGATATCGATGGCTGGGCGCCCAGCCCGAAGCCGAAAACTCGAATCTCCATCTTCGAAGAGAGCGACCAGCAGTCCGCAGAGGCAAATTTGGAGGCCCTTATCCCAGAGCCGTCGGATCAAACCAGCAAAGAAAGCCCGCGCGACGCGGCAGGTCTTTCTCCGCGTCCCACCGAGGAGGAGGAGGAACAAAGTCAAGAGAGCCCCCCAGAGAGCCCCTCCGAGGAGGCCGAACACGACCGGTCGATGCCTCCGCCCGAGCAGCCGGCCGCCGCCGCAAAGCCAGCCGTCATAGAGACGCCTCAACGGTCCCACATCCGCTCATTCTTCTACCGCGGAGGCGCGACCGCCACACCATCCACGACGGCCTCCCGCGCCTCATCCGTGTTCAGCACCACGTCCACGCCCTCGACCGCGAGGACACGGCCGACTCCCCTCCAGCGGCTCGGGGCCCACGCGCTCGGGAGACCCGCCATGTCGCCGACGACGCTCCCCAGGCCCCGCCAGAGCCTAGACGGGGATGCCAAGCGCCAGGGGCCCCTGCATGCCGCGCTCATTCCGCTCCCGAGTGTCGACCTCGCCGAGGTCGGTGCCTTGCATCGCGCGCACGGGAGCGAAGACCAGATCATCCCCGATAGCGACGAGGATGACGGCGAGGACGGTGATGGGAACGGGGACGACGACGACGATGGTGACGGTGACGCTGATGGGGGTGCCGAGCGCCCCGCGACGAAGCTCGATCTCTCGCGCTACGTTTTCTCTTGAAAAAATAGGGGGGGCGCTTGGATGTCCCCGCGTCGGCTGGGTCCATGTGCGTGCCCATGAAGCCCATGTAGCATTTGCAGGCGTTTGAGTTTCAGGTTTTGGGACTCTGCTTCTCGGGGCGCGAGAAGCACGAGGATCATTGGGTCTTTATGTAATCATCCTCCCTTTTGACATGATTTCTGTTTTCCTTTCTTTTTTTTTCACTTTTCCTCTTTTGCTTCCATCATGGGTGGGTAGAGGATGGGTATTTGTCACTGATGGACCGGTCTTGTGGGTCGTCCTGGTTCGAGTAGAAGAAAAGCAGCAGAATCTAGATTCATTCACGTGCTTCTCAAATGTTGACGTCCCCGTGAATTGCGTCATGAGGTCAGATGAGCCATCAAGCTGTTTTCTTGGGTTCAAGACTCTGCCGGGATTGCGATCCGGATGGAGACCGAGAGGCCGGTTGATGTCGTGGGCGACGAGCAGATTCGCACCTGAGCAGGAGGAAGAAAGAGATATGATTCCTTGTTTTTCCTCATCACACGCTATGTATCCGAGAGACCTAAAGGACCCTTTCTTTCCATCACCCGTCCACCCATTGCCATCCATCCATCCATCCATCGTCAGTCCATACATCCATCGATCCATGTTTCCTGGATCTACAAAGCGAACGCGCCATCAATGTAGTTCCCAAGGCTGCTTTTTCTTTTTCGCCGAGTAAGAGAAAAAAACAAAAGAGGGGTTGAGGGGGCAAAAGAAGAAGAAGCAGAAGAAGAAGAAGACATGAAACACATGAGAAAAAGCATGAATGAGGCCCCGACCCGACCTGTCCGATGCCAGATCCTCCATGGCGATAAAGAGACAACGAGCAGAGCGGAGAAAATGAAGAAGACGCGAACAAAGAAAAATAGCCGAAAAAAAAAGGGCCGTGCCTGTTCCTGTTCCCTAACGCCGGTTCCTGCGATTTTGTTTGTGCTGACGTGAGTGCAAGAGGAGAGAGAAAAGAAAAAGGGAAAGGGGAAAAGGGGGAGGGGAAGAAGATGTTGACGCGAACATGCACAATGGTTGGATCTAGAGGATACCAAGTTTCCGTGCCATCCGTCTCTTCCAGCGTATTGTACGATGAATCTAGCCTCTGTTCAAATGTAATGCACTTCCCGGCGATAGCAGCTCGGCGTTGAACTTCCACTTGCCTGCGGAAAAAAAGGATCGGATTAGCGATTTGAGAGGTTTGTTTGTTTTTTTTTTTTTTTTTTTTTTTTGGGGGGGGGGGGGGGGGGGGGGAGAGAAAAAAATAAGGGGGGGGGGGGAATCCAT
>NQYS01000002.1:1999603-2015524 GCA_003055955.1 Escovopsis sp. AC | reverse complement strand
GGGGAATCACCATTTGATGGCGAAGCGCGTGACGCGGGGCTTCTCGGCGAGGACGTTGCGCTTGACGCGCTCGATGATGGGCTTGGCGGGGGGCTCGGCGTTGAGCTCGTCGGAGTCGTACTCATTGTTCACGTAGTAGCCGACGCGGACGAACTCGCGGCCGTCGTAGGCGCATGTGAGGAGGATGACGGTGACGCCGAGGATGTCTGCGTCGGGGATGCGGGCGGTGTTTGGGGCGTCGGCCTCAAAGAGGAACTTGTTGACGCCGACGGGGATGGGGCCGACGAGGAGGGAGTCGAGTTCTTGGTCATACTGGTCGCTTTTTGGGGGAGGAATGTTGATCAGCATTCGTTTTCGATTTTTGAGGCGTTTTTTTCTTTTTCTTTCCCTGGCTCTTCAAATTTGTTCTCGAATTTTCGTCTTCTTGCCCTCTCGCCCTCTGGCCAGTGGCATGTGAACAAGGGCAATGGGCCGACTTACGATGTAGCGGAGCCGACGTAGGTGAGTTTCCATTCGAGGTCTGCGGGAGAGGGAGGCAAAAGCTGTCAGCGATCATGGGATCATGGGATCATGGGATCATGGGATCATGGGATCACAGGTTCAGGCATGGATGGACAGGTATGAAGCGCCATGGCGATGTCTGGGGATAAGTGACGCCTTACCCTGCTCTAGAGGCTCGAGGCACTCAAAGGTGATTTCGAACTCGTACTTGTCGGTGAGCTTGGCGGGGTTATTTACCACCTTGACGCCGAGCAGCGAGACGACGGACATGGTTGCGAGAGGGTCGATGCTGCTGTGTGGATGATGGTGTGGGAGACTGGGCCTCTGAGGCGATGAGATCTGTGGTTTGTTGTGTGGCGAGAGGAAAGAATTGGTGTTGGTGGGCGAATGTGGGGGAAAACAAAGAGCAGCACGAAGAGGAGCCCGTTAGCAGTACAGGTAAGGAGGTAGGTGTACTGCAGCTGCGTATGTATGCTGGATTGGGCGTAAGAGATTCAAGAGATCGAGCTGGCGATGGAGGGAGAGAGAACTGATTGATTGATTGATCGATTGATTGATGGCACGGTTATCGAACGAGGCGCTGCGCAGAGGGCAGAGCAGAGGGCAGAGCAGAGGCAGAGGCAGAGGCAGAGGCCGTTTCCTGGGCGCACGCCGGGATGGGGACTCTCTAGTAAGGTGTCTTGGATGTTGATGTTAGGACGAGGATGAGATGGGCGATCGACGGTTCGATGAATGACGCTGAGATCAACGGAGAGGCGAGGGATATTGGAGGGAGGAAGATGGAAGGGAGAGAAGATAAAGAACCATGTGAAGTTCCAAGCGAGTCAACTTTTGCTTGCCGCCGACGCGGTGCCAAATCGAATCGCGTTTCTTTGACTCGAACCGGGGAATTGAATCACAGTAACACGTCTGCGGAGGCCACACGGTGGAGGGATGGCGGCGGGGTCCATAATGAGGCCGCACCGGGTCATGTTTGGGGGCATTTCACTTGCACGGGCTCATCTCGACTCCATCTCGACTCCATCACGAAGCCTTGCCGAGCGCTATATTGATCCAATCCGGCGCAAGAAGCAGGTCTTGTTGATCCTTGATCGCTTCACGATGCCCTCAAGGACAGTACCATATATCAAATAGGCACTGTGGTGCGATGTATTCTGTACTCCTTAGTATCAGAGAGAACATTCGAAGGAAGGCACAGGGATTGGCTGGTCGTTCCTGCACAGTACTCCGTACATATGACAGCATTCTCGAAAACATGACATAAGCAGATCGCCGCCGCTCATGATTGGCTGCGTCGGCTCGCCTCGTTACTCGCCAATGCAGGCAGGCGCAACCATGGCAAAACATTTACGATCTTTTCTCAAAAGTAACACACGCCTACCTTCCTCATCAGGCAATTTGAGCCGCCTTAGTCATAATTTTCCAAGCTCCAGATTTCTTTTCGAGTTTCGACTTCACGAGCCTCCACGATCCATCCATCCATTCATTCATTCATTCATCCATTCATCCAGCCATCTGTCCATATACATACTCGAACCGACGACACCACTCGCCGCGCTCGCTGCCTACGCCCAGGGACCTTCCTCTACGAAACCTTGCCCCTGCATCGACTCCCAGCCTCGCAGGTTTCCTCGTCGCCCTTGCCCTGCTCGATCTGGCGTCCTTTGTCTCAACGACGGCGACGAGCAGCGAAGCAAGAGCCTGCTCTCCTCATCCACTGCGCGTCGCGATTCTTCCGTCGGTTTCAACCTAGACGCAGACACTCCAGCCCGACGACTACCTCAGGTAATTCGGTACGACACGTCTCTCGCCTCACCGCGCCCTTCGCGCCGCCCCTCCTGTCCTGGCTCCGTGCTGAATCGAATCCTCCCCCCCCCTCTTCTCCCCAGGATTGATCAGTGACGCCACGCTGCGGCTGCAGCTTCGAGGGCTGATTGTGCCCCCTTCGAGTCCTACATCGCCATCTTCGACATTGCCTCAGTCGCCGTTGTCGAGTGAGCCACACACAAAAAAAAAAGCTTCGAGAAGACAAAAGAAGAAAAAAAAAGATCCGAAAGAAATCAGTCGGGGCCTGTTGTCAATCTTTTGACGGCCTCGAAACATGGCTTCCAAAGGCGTCTCATGGGGCAATGATGGATTTGCGGCCGCAGACAGCACTGATATTCAGCATAGCGACGAACAAGTTGATCACATTAATGAAGAAGATGCCTATGTCCCTGGTGAATCAGTGGAAAATGGAACAGAGGATGGAGGAGAATATGACCCAGAATATGTCCCTGTTGAATCCGTCTCTCGAGTCCACGCAGCCCCTGCTGCTGCCGTCCTCGACCAGGCCACATTGTCTGAGCGTCCTCCTCCCTCCAAGCCAAAAATGTCGGGGGGTTTCCTAGTGGAAGCTTCTGATGATGATGAAGAAGACGACGACGACGACGACGAAGAAGAAGAAAATGAAGAAGATGAAGATGGTGAAGGCGACGACGACGACAACAACGACAACGAGAATGGAGGAGCAGAACAACAACGAGGTGAAGAGGCAGAGAATGGAGAAGAAGGAGAAGACGGGGATGAGGAGGAGGAGGAGGAGGAAGAAGACGAAGACGCGGCCGCGAATCCTCGATCAATTGTCCCACCACAGGCCCAGAGTTCAGTGAGCCAGCCCGCAGGCAAGGCGAGAGGCGGCCTCGACGCCGCCACTCCAACTGATCCTCCTTCCCTCGTGACTCCAGCCTTGGCCAGCCTTGACCCGGTAGCTTTGTTTGAGGCCCGCATCCAGCAGGATCCTCGCGGAGACATGGATGCCTGGCTGCATCTCATTGCCGACCATAAGCGTCGCCGCAGATTCGACGACGTCCGGAGCGTGTACCATCGCTTCCTCGACGTCTTTCCTCAAGCGGTAAGTCCGAAAAGAGAAGGGGAGAGAGAGGGAGGGAGAAGAGGGAGAAGAAAAAAAAAATTGGGGGGGGGGGGGGGGGGGGGCGCAGATTGCCAACTTCTGGTCTCCCTGGGCGATAGAGAAGAGAATCATGGACTGACCTCTCTAGGCCGATATCTGGGTCGAATGGATCGAGATGGAGCTTGGCATGGACAACTTCGTCGATGCCGAGCAGCTGTTCGGCAGGTGCCTGATGACAGTGCCAAACGTCAAGCTCTGGACCGTCTACCTCAACTACATCCGGCGACGCAACGACCTGAACAATGATCCGACTGGCCAGGCCAGGCGGACCGTGACCCAGTCCTACGAATTCGTCATCGACAACATCGGCGTGGATCGCGACTCCGGCAGCATTTGGCAGGACTACATTCAGTTCATCAAGAACGGCCCCGGCCAGATTGGTGGTACCGGATGGCAGGACCAGCAGAAGATGGACCAGCTTCGCAAGGCATTTCATCGTGCCATCACCGTGCCCATGTCGAGCGTCAACAACCTCTGGAAGGAATACGATCAATTCGAAATGGGACTGAACAAGATCACCGTATGCTTATTTTCCTCCTCCATCTCCATTCCATGCTACGTTAGCTCACACCATAGTAGGGCCGAAAATTCATTCAGGAGCGTTCGCCGGGTTACATGTCGGCAAAGAGCGGCAACATCGCCCTCGACAACATGACTCGAGCCTTGAAACGGGTAAACCTCTCGCGGTTGCCACCCGCGATGGGATTCGACGGCGACCAGGAATACCGCGACCAGGCGGAGCTGTGGAAGAAGTGGATCGACTGGGAGAAGGACGATCCCCTGGTGCTCAAGCCCGACGAGCCCAAGCTGTACACGCAGCGGGTGTTGTATGTCTACAAGCAGGCCCTCATGGCGCTGCGATTCTGGCCCGAGATCTGGGTCGATGCTGCCGAGTGGTGCTTCCAAAACAACATCCGAGACAACGAAAAGGAGATGGGCTCCGAGTTCCTGGCCCAGGGCACCGCCGCCAACCCCGAGAGCGTGCTGCTTGCTCTGAAACAGGCCGACCACATCGAGGCCAACTACCCGCAGCAGGAGGGGGACAAGGCCGAGTACGCAAAGGCCGTCCGCAAGCCGTTTGACGACGTCCTGAACCACCTCTACGCCATGGGCGACAAGGTCAAGGAGCGCGAGAAGCTCGAGATATCCACTCTGAGGCAGGCGGCTTCGCTGGAAGCCCCCGTCCAGGAATCGATCGAGGTCAATGACGACGACGCTGTCGGTGGCGCCGGTGATGGAGACGACAAGGCGGCCAAGCTTTCGCCCATGGACGAACGCATCTCCGCCATCCAAAAGGGCTATGCCTCCGAGACGAACCTGCTCTCTCGGACCATCTCCTACGTGTGGATCGCCATGGCCAGGGCCATCCGCCGCATACAGGGTAAAGGCAATCAGACGGACGGCGGCCTGCGCAAGGTCTTCACCGACGCGCGACAAAAGGGCCGGCTGACGAGCGATGTGTACGTCGCCGTGGCGCTGCTGGAGGCGGTCGTCTACAAGGACCCCGTCGGCGCCAAGATCTTTGAGCGTGGCGCGCGACTCTTCCCGAACGACGAAGGCTTCATCGTCGAGTACCTCAAGTTCCTTCACTCCAAGGACGATACAACAAGTAAGTGACGGAAAAGGGAGCCAGAGGTTGATCCATCATGTTCGGACGCTAACGAGATACACAAAAAAAAGACGCCCGAGTAGTCTTCGAGACGTGCGTGAATCGCCTCATTGTCAAACCGGAGACGCTGCCAAAGGTGAAGCCGTTGTACGCGTACTTCCACAAATACGAGTCACACTATGGAGAGTTGTCGCAGATCCGGAAAATCGAGGAGAGGATGGCCGAGCTGTTCCCCGAAGACCCCAAGCTCAGCATCTTCACCTCGCGATACTCATCTGACAAGTTCGACCCGATCGCCGCGCCCATCATCATCTCCAAGGCCTCACAGATGCGGCCCAAGCAGAGCGCCGTCGCCATCGAGCAGCCCACGTCGGCACGAAGCAGTCACCAGCCCCCCCGATTCGAACAGAGCCCCCGGCCGTTCGTCCGCGCGACCATATCGCCGAAACGGCCCCTGGGCGCCGACGACGAGGAGTTAAATCCCCCCAAGAGGCTCGCTAGAGGCAGCTCTCCCCTCAAGGGTGCGGCTGGACGCCGTCTCGACCAGCAACGCCGCAACCAGTCGTCCGCGCTCCACCGCGACATCACGTTCCTCCTGGGGATCCTCCCGCCGGCGCACACGTACGAGTCCCAGCGCCTCAATCCCGGCGGGGTGGTCTCCCTGCTCCGTGACACCCCGCTCCCGGACTACGGGACTTGGAAGTCCCAGACCGGAGGGCAGTATCGATTCACGGCCCCGACCAGCGGGCACGGGCGGCAGCCGTCGGGGGAGTACTCGTCGAGGCCCATCAGCCCCTACGGGAGAGTGGCATCCTCGTCCAGCGGGTATAGGCAGTCGCCGCTCAGGACGGAGGCGGGATCGTCGTACGCGAACCCCTACGGAGGCTCCGGCGACGCGAGCGGGTCGCAGTGGCAGCCGTCGCAGCAGGGATACGGGGCATCTTCATCCCAGGGGCAGTACGGGGGTTTTCGTTTCTGAGAGAAAAAGAAGAAGAAGAAGAAAACAAAAATCCTGGAGTCAGAAGGAATCATATCAAGAAGTTGAGGATGGTTTTCAAGAGATTTGGAGCTGCGACTCGGTAGTTTGGATACAGTTCACAGGATCACGAAAAAAAGGAGAACCAAAAACAACCGATGAGAACGAGCACACACGAAAAGTAATAGAAATGACAGAGGCATGACTTTGCGGCAGGGAATGCTAGGGCAGTTGATTGTGTTGCATTTCACGGCGTTGGGTGGGAGATGGGCTGGGCTACGACCTCCTGGGTCGATGGAAGGAGATTCATGCAGGATGGACGAGGGTCGGGACTTGGAAGTGATGGAGGGTGGTGGGTGGAGGGCTCGGTGAGCAGTGCTCCATTCTGGGTAGATCGAGGGTTAGGGTTATGAGTGAGAGGCCGGGATGTCGTCGATTGGACCACGCGACTGGGGACGATGTCATGATGCCGCGTCAGGTCTTTCTCACATCCATGTCATTCAATATTGATTCATACCGATCTACTTTCGCGAGAGACGTATTGCCATTTCTGAATGAGAGATTGTCGTATGCCCCCCCTTAGCTTGGTGGGTTAGGTAGTACGGACGAGTACGAGGGTCGGATCCGAGGTGGGATGCAAGCCCAACATGGAGCGAGCCCCAAGCGAGCTTCATCTTGCCATGCTCTGGACTTATCCTACATATTGAGGATACCAAGTATGGCCAATAACTTCACGCTGGCGCTATTGTACCGCGAATGATGCGATTTTGGGATTATGCCCCTATTTTCTAGCAAGGGCAGTATGCGTACCCAGGCAAGGCAGAGAGGTCGATGACGTGAAGGGGATTGTGTTCGCGATGGTATAGAGCAGCTTAAATCATTGATTGGGATATGGAGAAGCAAGAGATTGAGACTTCACGCTGCTTGACGCTGCAGGCCTTCGTCGACTAGATCGTGTCTCATTGCATTTGTGAAGCCATATTCACGAAATGGAGATGGAGGAATCATCGGGCCACCTCAGCAATACGTCTTTCACAACTTCTTCACAAGTGCATATCAATGAATAAGTCGTCGAGTTGGATTGATGCCGGTTCCCATGTCCTCATTGTCCGAGATGCTCCTTCCGGTCATAGGGACAGGTCCTGCCTGCATCCTCCCATCTGCGCTCCTTCCCCGTGAAGGTCCTGTCCGAGCTCATGTTGTGGCAGGAACAGATGAAGCAGCAGCAGCAGCAGCAGCAGCAGCAGCAGAAATGACAGTGATTCACTGCAATTTTGAAAAGACGGCAGGCACCACCCGGGCTGGCATTTGAGGCAGTTGCTGTGCCTGATAGCCTGAGGGCGCTCCTGCCTCAGGATCGGGGGTGCCTCGGGGCCTCTCGTCTGGACCAATCACAAAATTCATCTCCGTTTACCCTGAGCTCTGACTTCCACCTGGCTCTCAACCAGGTATTTCTCATCGCCTCATCTCTCTCTTCTCCTCTCTTCTTCTCTTCACAGGCTTCTCTTCACAGGCAGCACGTCTTTGCTTCTTCCACCTCAACCTCTCAAGAGCCTCTCCAAATCTCCCCGAGAATCTCTGCAGCGGACCAACTGGAGGTGCTCTCTCGCGACTCTTAATTCCGTCTCCATCGGGGTAAGTCCATTCACCTCAATAATTGCTACTCTTTTTCATCTCCAGCCCCCTTCCACCCTGCTGGCGCTCTTCTTCCCCTGTCCTGAAGCAACTCAAGATTCTCCTGATTCTCTCATCTTGTTCTCGCCTCTTGTGGATGAGCATTCGTTTACTCCGAGTCGTCTCTTGTTTCCCTTCCACGCCTGACCTTTGATTCTTCGAGACTTTCATTTGTTGATGTCAGCGACCCCAGACCGCCGCAAGATCTCCAAGCCTCATGTCGACGAGGGCGAGTGTTCTCTACCAGGTGGTAAGCCGCCTTTCTCGAATTGCCTGTCTCTATTTTCTGCAAATATTGTCTACTACTACTTCCTCACTACAAGGCCCCCTTTCCGGAAGCTGACTGTGCCTGTCAGAATCCTAGATCATCTTCCGATTGTCCACCAAGGACTCCCGCCCAGTGAGTACTAAAGGTCTTCATCACGCACGATTTTAATTCTCGTCTTGTTCTTGTTTTCCATCCTCAGTTAACATCCCTTATTGACCTGTCCGCAGCTTGCCAAAATGTCCGAACGGGGCCGCCCTTCAGGGCCCCCCAGTCTTCGTGGACCGGGAACCCCACGAAGCCCATCGATGGCATCAACTGCTAAATCTGGACCAGATTCTCCGGCCATGTCGGTCAGGGCAATGTCGGTCAAAGGCCAGGCTGGCTGGACACCGCCAATGGTTGCAGATCCGGCCAGATTCGAAAAGCGCGAAGAGCGTGGCAATACCCGCATGGAGCTGCCCCCCGACGCCTACCTGTCTGAGACTGGGAAGGACCTCTTCGCCCTGCGGGGTAACAAGTTCAATACCGAGGGCCGACCAGAGATGGTCGAGGTCAACCAACTGAGGATGACCAAGTTCAGCTTCGGTAAGAAAATCTATCAGTACGACGTGAGTGGTGACTTTTGAGCGAAGCCTTTCCCTTGGAATCCAGTGGCAGGAGAATGCTGACTACAGGAAAGATATCTCTGTCCCCTGATCCCCAGAAGAGGGGACCCGTCATGAAAAAGATTTGGGCGCATCCGACAGTCAAAGCTGTCCTTGAGCCATACAACTACCCGATGTGGGTCCATGATGGCTCCAAGCTCGCGTGGTCTCCTGCATTTGTCGACCGTGGAGGGCTTCGGGTCATGGTGGACCTCGATGAAGGTCGCGAAAGGGCAACGAGCAACAGATTCCATGTCACAATCCGTCAGACGACCGAAATCAAGATTGATGTGCTGCAGGGATATTTGGATCGAAAGATAGCTTTCTGTCCCCCTGTCCAGGAGGCCCTGAATTTTCTCGACCATCTCATTCGTCAACGACCTTCGGAGAAGATGCTTGCCATCAAACGGAACTTCTACAAGTATGGTAACAAGGGAAGACCTTTGATGGATGGAGGGATCGTCGAGGTCCATAAAGGAATCTACGCCTCTCTCCGCCTCAGCCACAACATGCGATTCGGTGGCCAGGGTCTTGCTCTGAACATTGATGTCGCAAATACCTGCTTCTGGGTCGGACAACGATCCATGGACGAAATGATGGTTCAGTTCCTCGGCACTCTGGATCGCAGATGGAGAGGACTGACGCCCCTCAGCGTTGCCCAATTGCTCAGACCTGTTCAGGGGCCCAATGGAGTCTGGCAGTCATCCGACGCCTTTAAGCAGCTCCGCAAATTGCGCAAGCTCCGGTTCACCGTCCGTCATTTGAATCGGAAGAATCCAGAGAAGCTTTTCACGGTCATGGATTTCACGTTCAGTGAGAACTTTGGCGCCGAGGGCGCCAATGCGAAGAACGTCACCTTCGAGTATGAGGGGCGGACACTGTCTGTCGCCGATTACTACAGGCTCAAGTACAAGGTCCATCTGCGTTACTCTCATCTTCCCCTGATCGAGACGGGCAAAGCGGGCCGGATTCCCATGGAGCTCGCTTTCGTCGAGCCGATGCAACGGTATCCTCTGAAGTTGAATCCGGATCAGACTGCGAGCATGATCAAGATTTCCGTGACCCGCCCGACTCAGCGCAAGGCAGATATCATGAAGAATGTGGGAGATCTGCAGCTGGATTCTGATCCCTATCTCAAGCACTACGGGATCCAATTCGACACCAGCTTTGCCAAGACCGAGGCCAGAATTCTGCCCCCGCCTCCCGTTCATTTTGGACGGGGCACAGCCGATCCCAAATTCTCAGGCCGCTGGGATCTCCGGGGAAAGAAGTTCTTCAAGCAGAACGTTGCACCCCTTGAGAGCTGGGCGTTCATCGTCATGAATGACTGCGTCAATTTCCCTCAGCTGCAACAATTTTCGCGATCTTTCAAGAATACTTTCCTCGGGCATGGAGGCAAATGCACGACGGACGCTCTCTTGCTGGATATTCCCGGGAACATCAGGGACAACGCAGCTCAGGCTCTGGCTTGGGCTCATTCCGAAGTCATCAAACAGAGAGGATACACCCAGCTGATTTTTGTCGTTGTACAACACAAGAATAGTCCTCACTATGAGCGGCTGAAGAAGTCTGCAGACTGTCGCTTTGGCATTCTCACGCAGGTTGTCAACGGGGCGGCTGTCCAAAACAACAACGGCCAATATCACTCGAACGTCTGCATGAAGGTCAACGCCAAGCTCGGGGGATCGACTTCCCGCACGCTCCCACCCTGGAAGTCTCAGGGAACATTCTTCCCCCGGGATCGGCCGACGATGATTATTGGCGTGGACATCTCACACGCAGCGCCGGGTGGGGTGACTCCCTCGGTCGCGGCCATGACGATGTCGACTGACCGTGATGGAACGAAATACGCGGCGATGGTTGAGACGAATGGCTACCGAGTTGAGATGCTGACTCCAACCAACGTGTCTTCCATGTTCGGAGGTCTGTCCAAGAGTTGGAGGCAAGGGCACGACCAGGATTTCCCGAAGCACATCATTTACTTCAGAGACGGAGTTGCGGAGGGGCAATTTGCTCATGTCCTTCGTCAGGAGATCCAGGAGATCAAGAACTATCTCCAATCGGCCGCCCCCAAGAAGGAATTGCCCAAGTTCACGGCCATTGTGGCCACCAAACGCCACCACACGCGCATCTTTCCCATGAAGGGCGACAAGGTTGGCAATGCTCTGCCAGGCACGCTGGTCGAGAAGGAGGTAACCCATCCGTTCATGTGGGACTTTTACCTCTGCTCTCACGTGGCGATTCAGGGCACCGCGCGCCCCGTCCACTACCATGTCATCTTGGACGAGATGGGGATCCCTGTCAACGAATTGCAGAAGATGATTTATCATCAATGCTATTCCTACGCTCGGTCGACGACGCCCGTCTCGCTTCATCCAGCTGTGTACTACGCACATCTTGCGAGTAATCGGGCCCGAGCCCACGAAAACGTCGCGACAAGCGAAGGTTTTCGTGCCGGGGCCAAAGGCCATGAGATGATCCGAGACAAGGTTGCCAAGGGGCAATCCGTCGGAGAGGACCCTCAGGGGACCAACGCTCCTCCTCTGCTTCAACTGGGGGGGAGACCGGAGGGAGAGACTCCACTTGCTGGAGAGCTGCGTCAGCGCGAGTTTTTCCGCAACACCATGTGGTACATTTGATTTCTTTTCCACTTTCACTTCTCTTCTCTGTATGAGTCTTCTACATTTTTTTTTCTTTCGTTCTTATTTTTCTCTCTGTACTTCCTCCTCATCCCTCATCTTCTCGACTTCTTTTTTCCATATGACCATATCAACGCGGAGGTGTGAGACGCGACGGGGGGGCAGATAGGACGGGTTCGTGATAATGGCGATGCGAGATGAAGCGTGGAATACTACTAAAAGGGGTGACCGGATTGGGGGTGGAGTGGCGGCGGAGGCCATATTTGCTCACCGGAGGGGATTCATTACCTCTCTCACAATACACTCGCTTGACTTCTATTTGAGATCCATGTGTCCCTGTGGAAGACGAGATTCTGACCGGCTGCTCTGGTGTGATTCGACGGGTTGCCATCATGTGAAGTTGGAGCTCGGAAGGCTCTTGAAGTGTTCCGAGTACTTGACCGAAACCCTAACCCTGGGCGTGCTTACCGGAAACGGCGGATCAGCGCAGGGACGGCTTTACAGTGCCAGGGGATCCATGCAAGCACGGTGCCGATGACGTCTTGCAGTTCGCGTTCGCGTCGCATGAGCGCGATACAGTATGAGGGGATTCCTCAAACACTGTGCAACGGTCTCACATTGTATCAGATGCCAAGAGCCGGAGGGCGAAGCGAACCTCATGACTTCCCTCCTCCACCATCCATCACGTTCCTTCAGCTCTGCCGCCGCCATCGCCTCTCAAGATCAATCACGATGGCTGGCTTTCTTCGAGGCAAGCAGGCGGGTATCCAGAATGACCTGTCTGCGTCGATCCGGCCCGAATTCTTCGCCCCGGACGATCAAGCGAGGCATGGAATCGGCTCACAGATCAGGTCAGACAGTGTTGCCCTCGTTTGAATCCGCATCCTCTATGCTTCGCCCTTCTGCCTCGCTCTCTGTGAATTCTCGGGACAAGATCTGGATGTCGTTTCAAGGCTGATATTTGAATGGCACCGCGATAGCTGCTTTGCTTATGATCCCGTCCAGTCCTTGCTGGCGATCGGCACCAGCGAGAGCAAGTTCGGCCCCGGAAGGGTTTACGTCTTCGGCAAGGAGCGTGTCCAGAAGATGCTGGAGCCGCCGCGACGCTCGACCTTCAGAAGCCTTCATTTCAGCCTGGGTCGGCTCGTCACCCTGGATGCCAAGAATGAGCTGGGCGTATGGGACCTCGACACGGGGGCGCGCGTGGCGGCGCAAGTCATTGGCGGCCCCGTCGCCTGCGTCGTGACGGACCCGATGCTCGACTGGGCCTTTGTCGGCCTCCAGAACGGCGATGTCATGGCCTACGACATTGATCGCCACGGCCTCGCCCGAGCCTTCCGCCTGCCCAACTTTTGGAAGGACAAGAACCCCTCCGCCAGGGACTCGAGGCTCATCACCATGGCGCTGCATCCCCGAGACGTCGGCAAGATGCTCATTGGCTACAGCCACGGCGTCGTCATCTACTCCTTCAAGCAGAATAAGGCGACCCAGTTCCTGGAATACGTCTTGCCACAGGGCGCCCCCGGCGGAAGCGGCCTCGGCATGGACGCGGTTCGCCAGCCTAGGCTGACGCACGCCGTGTGGCACCCCTCCGGGACCTTCATCGTCTCGGCGCACGAGGACGGGAGCCTTGTCTTCTGGGACCCGAAGGAGGGCAAAGTAACCTTGGCGAGGACTCTGTCGGAAATGGGCATCGATCACCCGACACCGAGCGCTCCGAACCCGGGACGGACCGACCCTTGCATTAAGCTGGCTTGGTGCTGCAAGGAGAACTGCGACGACACGGGGCTGCTGGTCGCGGGGGGGCAGAGCCACACGGCGTCGCCGAAATCCTTGACGTTCATCGAGTTCGGGCTGACCCCGATGTACGCCACCTCCACGTGGCAAGCTCTGTCGGATCACTTCCGGGGGAAGCGTCACATCCCGCTCGTTTTGCCCCCTGGCGCGCAGGTTTTAGACTTCCTGACCATCCCGCGCGAGTCACCTCACTTTGCGGGGGCGCAGGATCCCATCGCGGTACTCGTCCTGCTCACCTCGGGGGAGCTCATCACCATGAGCTTTCCGTCCGGATACTCCATCAGTCCAACCAACCAGCTTCATCCTTCCATGTTCTTCGTCCATCCTTTCATAACGAGGATCAACATCACGAGTATGGAGCGCACGAGATGGCTGTCCATGGAGGAGAAGAGGGATAGAGGCGAGGCCATTCTCAAAGGAGGGGCCGAGGGTCCCAGGCCCAAGAAGAGGTTCGAGGAGCGAACCATTATCCAGGCCGCCCATGGCGACAGCACAATTCGAATATGGGACTCGGGACACGCCGACGAGATCGAGAACCGTCACCAGGTCCAGGTCGACATCGCCCGAGCACTGGACCGGCAAGACGACGTCGAGGTCACGGCGATGAGCATGGCAGGCAGCACGGGCGAATTTGCCGCTGGCACGCGGACAGGCGAGTTGATCGTCTATCGATGGGGTGGCAACAGATTCTACGGAAATCGTGAGCCGAGGCAGCTAGATCCCAACCCCATGGGCCTCTCGGACATCAGCTCGAGAGCCGAGCCGAACCTCAGAGACGGCCTGCAGCCGTTCGTCTTGTACGAGATGATGCAGGGCCCGATCACGGCGGCCCAGATCTCGAACATCGGCTTCGTCGCCGTCGGCTCCGAGCTGGGGTTCCTGAGCCTGATCGACCTGCGCGGCCCCAAGATCATACATCAATCGCTCATCGCAGAGCTCGGCAAGCAGGAGCATCGCATCAACTTCCTCAAGGGTCATTCTCGGGCGAGCTCGAACCCGCTCAAGGAGTGGCCGACCGTTATCGAGTTCGGCGTGATGACCCTCGATGAGGACAAGTACTCAAGCATCTGCTGTTTTGTTGGTACGAACCTGGGCAAGGTGATCACGTTGAAACTCTTACCTCAGAACGGCTCGTACGAGGCCCAGGTGGCCGGCGTGGTGGCGTTTGAGGGCAGGGTTCTCTCGCTCAATCCCATCGAGGTGGATACGGGTAAACCAGCCGCAGCCACAGGGACCGTCGTCGCGGGACTGCGAGAAGGACGACAGGTCAATGGCGCGGTCGTTGCAGGTAAAGTCCCTCACCCCAATGCCTCGCCCCTTTTCCCCCTTCACCCCGCCCTCCATTTGATTTTTTTTTTTTTCAAACCCAAAACAAAAAGTCGATAAATGGCTAAAACCGTATCGCAGTTACCTCACAAGAATTGAGAATCTTCAAGCCCGCGCAGTCGAAAGGGGCATCAAAGGACTTTGACGACGCAGTGTGTCACGCCGCCAGCGTCGCGGAGCTCGAGATGCAGGGGTTCGCCGTCGTCGGCGTCTTCAGCGACAAGACCGCCCGGGCCTTCTCAATCCCCGGCATGCGGGACCTCGGCAAGGCGCCGCTCCCGACGGTCGACACGAACCGTCTGGCACAGTCCGTCGTCACGCAGACAGGCGACATCTTCGCGTGGACGGGCCCCAGCGAGCTCGCCATGGTGCACGTCTGGGGCACCGGCAAGGGCCTCGAGCAGTCCACCGACCGCCTCGTCAACCCCAAGCTCGCGTACCCGCCGCGGCCGGTCATCTCCAACATGCAGTGGATCTCGGGCACGCAGTACGTCTCCCCCGTCGACTTGGACCTGCTCGTTGGCGGGGCGGACAGGCCCCCGAGCAAGCGTATGATGGAGGCTGCCGCGGCGGAGCAGCGCGCCGCACAGGGCGGCGGCGGTGGAGCGGCGGCGGGACCCTCGTCGGAGGGATGGGGCGACTATTTGACGAGGCAGCTCAACGAGAGGACAGAGAAGCTCAACATGATGGGGGACAACCTCGGTGAGTTGCAGGAGCAGAGCGCGGGGTGGGCGGAGGACGTGCACAAGTTCATTGGGAAGCAGAAGAGGAACATCGTGCTCGGGTCCATCAAGAGCAAGTTCTTCTGAGACGGACCGTAGCGAGCGGGGAGATATAGATTATTTTACGAGAGATGACTCACATTCCTCGGAGGTGTTCACGGCCTGCATGCCGGCGACATCGTTTCAAGATTGCGAGAGAGCCAATCGGTATGGGGAAAGGGGCTGGTATGGCTTCGGACATTGCTCGGTGATGGGACTGACTGACTGACCACCTGTATATATGTACGTGAGGGGATGGCGAGCTGAGCAAGCTGAGCGTCGCGGCATTGGAATTGGCTCCTCAGGAGATTCTCCAGACACATGGACATGCAACGGTGATACAAGATGGACGGAAACGACACGATTGGACAACATCGCCGGACCGGACGGTCTTATTGGCCGCCACCGCGTGTCTACGTGTTGTTCACCTTCTCGACCTCATCCAATCGGCGATGTACGCCTCGTCAAACATGACATTTCCCACAGCGGCCGGAAGTTGCCATGCAGGTAGGGAGAGCTTACCCCATCCCAGCATCAACGGAGCGGGAAACGACGGTCGCAGGCACATGATTGTCGGCGGTCCTTCCCCCTCCCGAGCCCACGATCCTTGCCAGACGGGACGATGGCGGAGGAGGCTTCATGCAGCCTGCAGCTTGACGAGACCCCCAAGGTCCCACGCATATGTGCCGATCCACGCCCACTTGGCCGTCCTTCAGACCAGCCTTCTTGGATCAGGGCCTGTGGCAGCTCGTAAAGGAGCCCCCCACCCCCCC
>NQYS01000002.1:1985614-1999578 GCA_003055955.1 Escovopsis sp. AC | reverse complement strand
CGCAAAAGGGCCCCCCCCCCCCCCCCCCCCGGGGAAAAAAAAACCCGTACTCGAAACGATGACACCAATGTAGATCTAGCGAGACCCGGCGCTCCACACTCAATGAGAGCGCGCTGTGATATAAACCATAGAATCAAACAAGGACAGCGCTAGTCCCGTTTCGCGGTTGACGATAGCCTCAAATGCATCCATCACGCTGGCGCCATGAGCCCTCCGTCTCACCGTCTCTGATCCTCTCGGTGAGCTCTCCCCTGCCTCGAGCGTGTCGCAGTACCGGTATCCAGCCATCGAATGTGGTCGGTGTTCATAACATGGCACGGCTTTCTGCAAAACCCAGGTCAAAGGCGCAAGCCCACTCGCCTCAATAAGTCTGTCCCCCTTGGACCGCTCTGTCGAGCTGACCGGCGCCTATCGAGGGTCCAAGGAGGACTGGGCAGACGTTCAGGTACCCATTGACTTTGCCGTTACATTCAGGAATGCTACCCCATGTGGTGCCTTGTGAGTATACGTACTTCGTCTCGGTGCTAGCTTCGTCCAAGGTGATCAGCCTTTGTCCTCATTTCCGCAATCTGTAGATAGGCACAGATCCGTCCCTTACCCCTTGGAGGATTCACGCCATGCCCTGGCATCCTTGCCGAAGAGCCCCTGTCTGAAGAACCAACTGCGTTGGCCATTGTGTCAGCCTTATCTGGCACAATGGAACGATGAGGCATTGCCGCCTCGATCTGGGGAGAATCTCACGCGGCCGGCGGGGGAGACCCAGGAGTCCGGTCAGGAACACGAAAGCACACAACGGCAGTCGAAATGTCCACATCGTGTAAAAGATAGACAAGATCGTGGGCCAGAGACGCAAAAGTCGATCTTTTCAACTCAATAATTCGAGCTTCGAGCAGAAACGTGTGTCGTACGACCATGCTCAAACGCTCCATTTGCCATCATACTTGTCCGAGGCTCACAAGGCTCCCAGCTGCCCTGATCTCACCGAGTTGAGCAGAGCAAGATGACTTGCTGATTGGGCTTTCGACCCTCAATCTCTCTCCATCACGCACTGAGTTTTCTTCGGTAGCACTAAGTGGCAGGAGAACGGGGCTATCGCCGGCCAGAAGGGAGCGAGGCCCTGCGGGCTTCTCTTTGTGTCTTTCAACTCGGCCCCTCTCTGAAGCCCTTCATCTGGCAACTTCGATCATGACTGCCAGCAGAGACGTAGGCTCCCCTCTAAGAAAAGCCTTCTCGGTATCAAGGGGGGGAGGGGGCTTTCGATGCCTTGGGGCATGGCATGATGTCTATAAGAAGAACTCGATCGCCCGTTTCGACAAAGGAAAAGATCAACGCAGATTTCGGTATTTCTCCTCAGACACTTTGACAGGTCTGGACAGTGGACACTGCGGTTCCGGATCATCTCGCTACTCAACGCATCCTGGGCTCTTCGATCCTGTCAAGAATCTCAACAACCTAGTTCGTCGACATGACAGCGTCCGTTCTCTCCGACACCTCTGTAGAGGTCAACGTTAGTGACGATGTCGGGTATGAAATCCAAGGGGGGACCCTCAGTGGGGGAGGGGGGTTTACCTCTGGGTCCACTCATGCTGATGGCTGAGAAATAGGGGATCACTTCCACAAGCAGACATGGAAAGCCATCCGACGGACTCAGGCATACCGAAGACGATGGACAACATCCTGGCTGGCATTGGCGCGCAATTCTCTCGAGGCCCTGACCGGCCGGCAGCAATCGAAGATGGCGATCTTGTCGACCCCCAGCCCTAGAATTGCTGCTTTCCCAGGGCTCGCCAGTATCCACAGGGAGAGCAATCTGCTAGTGGAGCCACCAAGGAGGCTCGAACCCAGACGAGAAGAAAACCAAGAAGAAAGAGGACGAAGAAGAATTTGGGATCAACGGGCATCTTGAGACGGTGTCTCAGATACCTGCGTTGGATACTATTGAGACTCGCGAGTAAGACAGGCGTTCAGTGCAAACACTATGGGGAGAGGAGGGGGTTGGAAACGCACAGGGGTCTCTCCACATGAGCCATCTTTTGGCAACGGTCGCCGGGCGGGTACTTGGCGAAATCAGCATCGAATGGAGCTTCAAGTTTGAAGTTGATCGTGGGTGGAAGTTTCAATGTGTTGGGTTTTCCCCTCTGATCCAAGTTTTTCTGGTGTTTTTTTTTTCATCTTTGAAGTTGCTCCGAGTCATCATTCGTCGTTCCTGCCAAGTTGATGTTCTTTGCTCTTTGCTCTTTCCACTTCTTCTTCTTGTTTCTCATCGTTCTTGCCATTTTCGCTTCTTGCGTCGAGACGGGGAAGGAGGAGCAGGTGCGGCCCCCTGATGCACCTGCCGCGGAATCTGATTCGGAAAGTCTCTCCAGCATGTTCGCTCTTTCCCAAATCTCTTGAAGCCAAGCAGGCAATGTTGTCTTGGCAGGTGCTTGCCAGGTTGTTTCCTGAGTCATCTTCAGCTTCCCTTCTTCTCTCTCTCTCTCTCTTTTTTTTCCCTTCCGAAATAGCTTCAGATAATCCAAATGTGACAGCCGATCAATCGATGCACTCCAGCCTCGCACAAGAGATCCCCTGCTCAAGGGTCGCCCAGTCGTGTTACATCCAGAGGTGCTGGGGGCAGCTGCTCCTGCATCTCCAATCTCCTACAGGCTCTACATACACTCCGTACCTACATACCTACTAACCCAGAGATGCCGCCAATTGAAGCGTGTCGCATCGAGACTGGGCCAGGTCAGCTCGATGGGTATCGAGCTCGCAACCGGCCACCTCGATCAAGGCCTCTCGCGACCCACCGAAAGGGCAAGTCACTGGATCCGCGCCCGGTGCACGTCTCCGGTTCGTGGCGGCGGAAGCAGAGGTGGGCACACGATTTCTGTACCGGTACCTAGGCATTGAGCATTTCCTGTCCGCATGCCCTTTCGACAGGCTGACACAAAAGTAGGCAATGGCAACGCCGTGGGTCGAGAGCAGCAACGAGGTGTGAGAAAGAAATGTGCGGGGCCCCAGGCGTCGCTGGGAGACTCTGCCGAATGGGCTGGATGGATTCGATGGCCTTGGCCCGCGACCGAGACAGCACCTCTGTCGTTTCGCTGGATCGGCTGCCATCCCGCCCTGGAGCCAATATGTACTCCCGGTTCTCCGTCAATGGAGCACGCAAGAATGGGACAGATCTGTACTCGTTCGAGTAGTACGAGTGCATACATCAATTACATACCGGTACTGCTCCGTACCTCGCCCAGGGGATGAGACCGGGGTCTACTTGGGCGTCTTCAGCTTGGCTGCCTGTTTACCAAGCCAAGCGTCTCTTCAGGATGGCCGTAGCAGGCCCAGACCAATTGGCACGCCCGAGGACAAGTCCAGCCAAGCATCCAGCAAGGAGTTAGACTCCAGAGCTTAGTTGTTCTCCGTGACCCGTACAACATCTCCGCGGACCACGGCGCAACTCCATTGTCCAGGAGGGCTGTTTCAGGACCATCTTTGCATGGGGTGGACCGAGTGAATCGGGCCGGGGTTCTCGGAGTCGCTCGTTTCTCTTGCGCTCGAACACGTCGACTTCGAGGCTGACACGCGGCGTCGTGAAACGCTTGTCCTGCTCCTACTGAGATGGTCCTGGATGGGGAGGGCAACTCCAAGAGAAAATTCTCATTGGAGGCCAGGAGCCCATATCGGGGTCTCATGGCGCCATGAGCCTTTCCGTGCTCCGCTCTTCTACCAATCACAGCTCCGAGGGTCTTCTCGCATCGGCGATTGTCCTGGAGCAATGCCGTTCCCCAGGATTCCCACTCTTTGAGCAGCCCTCTGTCTTGCCCATTGCGCGACCCGGAGCACCTGGCGCCGTGACGGCGGAATTCAGTTGTCGCTCGCTGCGCGGCTCAATTCCCGCGAACTACCGCCAGTTTTGGGGCAGCAGTATGCGCCAGAAGTCGAGTCAGTCAAGCCCTTGCATCGAAGAAGAAGGGGGGGAATTGGTCACTCGCAAGCCCGGGCCAATACAGTTAGCTTCACGGCAAAAGCGAAGCGCCTCGCCTTGGACTTGGACTGCCTCGAGCCGCTCGTTCCAGACCACGGCCGACAAGCAGCCAGCAACCCTTTCCCTCTTGCTCGAGTCGAGACGAGACATCCCGCGAGAAGTCGATCCAGAATCAGCTTGCAAGAGCCAAGCTTGGGTCCAGATTCTCGATTCCTCGATTCACTTCTTGAGCTGCAAGTGATCCGACCAAGGGCTGATCCCTGAGGATTCACATGAGGCTTCAGGGCTCTACTAGTCTAGACTGTGCTCTGGGCCTTGCCGTCCCCGACCCACATTGCCAAACACTGGGCCTCAACCCATGTTTCCCGGGACAGGGCGAAAGTGAGGAGAGCACAGGCTTGAATCGCCCCCCCGGCCCGCGGGGGGGGGGGCGCTCAGGCCGATTTGGCGAATCGATCCTTTCCAGACCCTCTTCACGGGAATAGGCCATCTCGGCCGAGGCCGTTCAAACGAACTCCAGACCCTTCTTCCCCTTACTCGTGCTATTGAGAGACGATCCCGATGCGCCCGGGCCCCGAAAGCACGAACCCTGGGCCTCTTGGCTCTTTTTGTCGTGTGCCGCCACGGCGTCTGGCAGCCGGGGCGCAATTTGCCAATGCGCGATCCCTGAGTATCTCCCCGCGCGCTCATGAGTGCAATCTCAGGATCGCAACTCAAGCGTCAAGGGTCCTGCAGAGCTTTCAAACGTCTCACCTCGAGTAAAGCGAGAATCTCGAGGGAGAAATGAGCATGAAAGACATCGAAGGCAAGTGCCCCATGGACTCTGCGACAGAGGCCTGTCTGCAGATCATCGCGGTGGGGTCTCAACTGCTAGGTGAGTCGTCGACATGTCGGCCTGAATCGACGTGTCATCCCGGAGCATTGATGGCTTCACCAGAAGCGGCTTTGTAATCGTACTTACATACGGAGTGCTCGAATTCGGCGATCCAATGTCTCGGGCTAATAGAACACGAGATAGGCAAGGTCCGCACGTTAGAATCGGATCTCAATGGCAGCTCTGCTTCCGTGGGTGTCGCATTCATAATCTGTGAGGGCCGGTCCCCTCCCATCTTCCGGCAAGCGAGCCAAGAAGACGCTCGGTCTGGTGGTCTAGTGGTATGATTCTCGCTTAGGGTTCACCCTACAGCATTCTTGCGAGAGGTCCCGGGTTCAATCCCCGGCCAGACCCTTTTTTTTCACATTCAACTCCTCACTTTTTTTTTTCCTTCGACTTGGAAGGATTGAGTGCTGAGGGTCATGCGAATCTGGCCGCTGCGATGGCTCGAGTGAGGAGGGAATTTGCACGGGGCACGCCGTCCTTGCTCACTGACACGAGAGTGATACTCCATACTCCTGAGCGAGTCCGGAGTTTTGATCTGTCCCCGGTCTTCCGACTTTAGGGTCCAATCAAGGTGCCAGTCACGGAGAGTGGTCGCAAGGCCCAGTCGGAAGAAACGCCGGCATCCTACCACGATATTCCATCGCGATTGAGGAGCCTCGTTGCGGACGCGAGAACGATGCCGTGCTTCCTGCTCATGCCAATCACGATGGCCATGACCGGCAGAATACATTGATACGCATTCGGCGCAGACACGTTGCTGATATACCGTATACCCAAGACCTATGTATTTATGCGTCATATCGATTATATGTGCAAGCTGACTACCATATTTTCAGGACACGGCAATCATCGCTGCGCAAGGCAGGGTGAGAACGATGAGAGGCTCGCGGACAAGGCACACGGGGATGGTGGAGTGTGAGCACGAGATCCATGTGAATTGCGATCGTGGGACTGGCGCACGCTCTTGGTTGTTGCACAGGCTGGCCTCAAATGCCACGTGGGCGTCCGTCTGGTGTTCCTGGAATCCATCCTGTCTTTCGTCCCTCATCGCGACTCGCTCACTCGCTCACACACACTCTCTCTCTCCCCTTTCCTTGGTCAATTACCTGGCAGGAGACCTTCAGGCTACATGTACTCCGTATTGAGGCGGACGCTGATGGCCCGGATCTGCATCGCCGATCATGTCCCTGAGGGATGATGGCCTGTCGAGGGTCTCCATCCCGTCTACGCGTAAGATGCGCTCCACAGGTGAGGTTGCAAAGTCCGCAACACAGGCGTCCGGATCTGAAGATCAGCGCTCATGCCATTGGCTCGACCTGCTCGCCTTTTGGACCCTGCATGCGGCCAAGGGCTGGTGGATGGTCAATGGTTGATGATCGATGGCGAGCCGAATGGCGGCTGAGTGCTGGGTGTGGTGGGGCGATGCTTGACTGAACGTCGGTCCAGCTCAGTGACTGGAGTCTGTTCGAGTCGGAACACGAAAAATCCTCATCTTCTTGATTCCGGGCCTTACCCTATACTCGCGATGTCAATCATTGATCCTTTTGTTTTCAAAAGAAGTCCTCATGCGATGACATCTATTCGATGGCTCCTCTTCCCCTATCTTGAAATTGATAGCCCAAGTCAAAAAGACAAGATTGGACATACCCTCAAGCATTCGCAGACAATTTACATACTATGTACGAGCATCACCACGAACAAGCCCTCTGCAAGACGCCGCGCGCTGCAACAAGAGCAGCGTTTGCGAGGGTCTGTGCAACTCTTCCTCTGGGTCGTCTAGTTGGTTATGGCGTTGGACTGTAATGGTTTCGAGCTTCAAGCAATCCAAATGTCAGCGGTTCGAATCCGCTCCCGGAGAGCGCACTCTTCGGAGAAGAGTTACATTTTTTTTTCTCTTTTTTTTCTCCTTCATCCTCTCTGTCATTATGAATCAATCAAATTGATGCTTTTGCACTTGGGCACGTGTCTGGCTTGCATGTCCTGCGGCTGACTCCATGTCTCGTCTCAGACAATGGATTGTCAACTGGAGCATCGTGCTCCTTGTTCAACGTACTCCGTAGCTCCCTCTGCAAGGCTTCATGAGCTCTTATGCAGACGCCGCATTCCACCGAACAACCACATCAATGTGATTCTCCGAGGCATCGTTGGTCTAGGGGTTAGGATCCAACCCTTCCACCACAGCGTGGAGCGAGGTTGGGGCTCGGGTTCGAGTCCCGAACGATGCAAGCTGTTTCCTTTTTGTATTTTTGCATTCCTGTCTCCTTGTCTTTTTGCCATCATTCGATTATTTGTCTCCTCTCTCTGAACACCAAAACGAATCCCTGCTTGCTCGTGCTTCCCGCACATGCGAATCGAACATGAAAGCGCCGCTGGCAGCCTCGAATTTGGATCCCAGTCCGCCTTTTCCTGCAATTCGTCGCTCCCACCTTATCATCATCAATCTTATCACCCATCAGTTCATCCCAACGCCCGGCCAAACACTGCCAAGCCTTCATTGATTCCGCTAGCGAGCATCATAGACATCAAAAAGTTGTGGCCTTAGCTCAGCTGGGAGAGCGTCAGACTGAAGTTCCAACTTTCAGTCCTTAAATCTGAAGGTCGTGTGTTCGAGCCACACAGGCCACATTTTTTGCCCTCCTCGTTTTCTTTTTTTTTTGTCACATTGTACTTTCAGGGGCTCATGCCTGCTGGCTCAGAATGTATTCGATCAATCCCCTATACCCTGGGCAGTGACATCGAGAAGCGCAAGTCGTAGATTGTTCTGGATCGTGGAGTCGGCAATGGCTCATCGTCAATCGATCCCCGTCACATCTTTTCACCCGCCACCCTGACTAAAACGATACATCGCAGTTTCGAATTGGCCATGAAGCTTCCAGTCTTTCTGTTTCTAATCATGTCGAGAGGAGAGAAATTTAATAATATAAGATAAACTAAAATAGAATGAAACGGAGAAACGGCCCCTCCCTGGATCGTCGCTGTAGGAGAGATCCTGTTGCTGATCAAAGAGCACATTCATCATCAGACACACGCTCTCCTTGTTACACCTCGTCAAATGCATTGATCCAACGCCGTGTGCCATGCAAGTCCAGTCAACTCTCGTGAAGTTGCAACAAAAAAAATAAAAAGGAAGAAGAGAAGCCTCAAGCCGAGCATGCCATCCTCGACAAAACGCCTATAGCCCCGGCGGTCATATCAATTGCCAGGATAAGGAGCCACGTAGTCCAGGTTCAAGTTGCCATAGCTCCAGATGTTGGCCAGATTTCCGAGGTCGGCTTCCGTGATGTTCGCAAAGGAGATCTCTTGGAACTGCTCATCTGGCAACGGAATGCTCACGGCGTCGTGGTTGAATGGCAAGGGTTCCCTCAAAGTCGCGCTGTCTGCCTCGCCGCCAGGAGAGGTCGAGAGAACAAACGAGCCGTTAGCGCAAAAAATGCCGCTTGGAGGTGATAGTCCGAACACGGAAGTGTCATGCTGCTGGTACTGAGTCGATATGGAGTGCGTGCCGGGGTTGATGACGATCCAGGGCTCGCTAGATGGCGCTTCTTGATAAGCCGTGTAGGCCTGCATCATTTCCGGCTTCGTGACGTACATGGGAGGGCCGGGTGCTGCAGATTGGGCAATGGCAGGCTCGGCGACTGGCGCCCCGACGACTCGAGGACGTTTCCGAGCGTGATCCTCCCCGGCCCCTTGCCCCATGCTGGCGAGCTTCTTCGACAGGCGAGATAGGAGCTCGTAGGGCTTTCGTGCCGTCGGAACGGTGGCGGATACCTGGCCTAGAAGGTTGCGCGATGCCTCCGCGGCAGTCCGACACTCCATTTCGCATGGCAAGAGGTGGTCTTTGTCGTGCAGCATGGCCGAGCAAAGCAGAGCTGCTATGTCAAAAATGTAGAACAGGACCGAGTGGTACACCCGCTCACGGGGGTAAGAAAACTTGAAGAAGTCAAAGAGAATGTTCATGAGCTTCAACGCGTAATTGATGCCGTCGGCACGGATCGCGTGCTCTATCTCGGGGGACTCTGAGGAGAAAGGCTTCGTGAGGAACGGCCGGATGGGGTCCAGCGCCGTCGAGAAGCTCATCGTATGAAGATAGAACCTGTGGAGGGTGATCCAGGGGCAGACAGCATCCATACGTCTATCGGCGTTTTCGAACGTGTAAGGCTGCGGGAACCGTGATGCCCAGTCCTTGACGATCCTTTTATACTCTCCGACTGCGGCCGCCGCGGTGACGTTCGCAGGACGACCGAATCGGCGAGACAGCGTCCTGATGAGCTCGCTCTGGAGCTTGATGGCCAGTACCGGAGACGGAACATAGTCTTCCAAGCTGAGGTTGGGGAGCTGGACGTCACACTCTGTAGGGTCCAGGATCAAAGGTCGCGAGAGAAGGCCCCCGATTTGCCTAAGAGAGCTGGTCAAAGAAGAGATCCATGGAAAAAGAAAATAGGAGTATCTCTTACCAATCCCAATTGCTTAGCACACACCAAACACGTCTTCGAAGCTCCCTCTCAGAGTCTGTGGCCACCGGGACAATGGACTCTTGATGGATGCCTAAAGCTCGGGGAGAAAGGAGATCGTCAGCGATGTCTTCCGCGTCACCACACAGAGGCCTGAAATGATATCGTACCTAGCCCCTGAGCCTCCCGGACTGCAGCTGTCAAGGTATGCCAGCAGTCGACGTATCGAGCTTCTGACTTCAGCCAGTAGCAAGAGTGCAGGAGCTGCTGGACAGTGAAAAGGTGGCTATGGCCGATGGGGACGGTGTTGTAAAGCTCGCGCCCTGCTGTGTGATATTTTGCCGAGAGTTTCTGCATTGATTGGCCGAGATCTCGTTCCAGCCATGCCCGCAGGTCGGCATCGGGCAGTTGCGCAGAACAGGCACATATCATCAAAAGGAGAGATGTCCAGGGGAGCGAAAGAGGTTTGTCCAATATTCGATCACTCCACCATTCTTCATATTCTGTGACGAACGACTGAGGATGAATGATGTAGTAGTGGAAGTTGACTATATTCAGGAAATGTTGAACCAGCGCATCTATAGCAGTCAAGCCGCGACTCAGCAAACATGGCCATGGCTTCGAAGCCAGAATTGGGCGAGAAGAGGCCACTAGCAGCTTACCAGAATATGGTCGTGGGGGAAGAACCTGAAGCGCGTGGTCTAGTTGAGGGCAATCGGCCTGTTTTCGAGCATATTGTTTCGCCCCGGACTTGGGCTTCTTCTGAAGATTCAAAGCGTCAGTTTGATCGGCTGTTTGCCATTGCTTAGCGTGCTATGAGTTGAGACCCAGCTGAAAGGTATAGTCCTTTGTTACCTCTAAATTGGGCGTGGCATCAGATAAGAAGTGAGCGGCGGAATATCCTAGCTTCTGGATATTCGTCTCCATTGTGTCCTCGTTTTCATCCTCATCCAGATCTTCATCACTGAAGGTCTCATACATGTCGAAGATGGAAGGGTGATCGGGCAAAGTCGAATTCTGGCGGGAAACGTGCCTCTTGGAGTCAATGGGTGCCCTCTCATCAAGGACAGAAGTGAATCGGCAGCTGTTGGCCACCTTGCGCTTTTGGCAGTGATTGCAAGGCCATTCTCGATTGCACTATAATCAGGGTCAGATACTTTTCGAGGGAACTTGAGCATTTCAACGGAGAGACTAGGGAGAGACTGGGCACGCTCGCGCCCTTTGGGTATGCTGAAATTGGACAGTGTCGTGTCGTGCTTCGAGGCTTTCACGGTCGAGAGAGCAAAATCGAAACCGCGAGAAAGAAAAAAGGCTTTCAGACACACGTAGCGGCAAGACAAGTTATGAGACGAGCCAACGAGGCCTAACCACTTGCCTTTTGCTTTCGTCGTTGGCATTCAGTGCAGGCCGAACGGGGAACGGCAGCTCGCTGCTCCTCCTCTCGTGGCGACGTTTCCTCCATCGCCGTTCACGACAAGTCTGCAGAGTCTCAGAGGACCATGCGGTCAGGAGGTAAAGTCCTTTGAATCCTCCGTTGAAAGCAGTGGAAGACTGTGGATTGCTGTCTGTCTGTCTGTCTGTCTGTCCGGGCACGCAAAGGAGTGAACTTGTGGATGGGTTGGTCAACGGGCGGATGAGTGAATAATGAGCCTTTGGTAAGGAGGCCGTAGGAGAAGGGGCTGCATTCGGCGTGTGTAACCTGGTAGTCCTTAAAAGGACTCGCGATTCCGTCTGTTGCGCCGAGAGTCTCGGCGGAAAGGCACGGAGAACGGGGGAGGCGGAAGCCTGCAATAAAAGAGATCTTGGAAACGACTGAACAGTGCGCTGCTCGACAGCTCCCCGTCATTCGGGTGGAGCAGATGCACTCTTGCAGGTCCCTTTTCTCCTCCGATGGCGCTTTGACATCGGAAGCTCATCGAGAGCTCCATCCGGGTTGCAGGCCTTGGAGAAATGCGTATCCGCACTCCTTACGAGTACTCGTACTCCGTACATACTGTGGTGTAGAGGCCCCCCCCGCGGGGGGGGGGGGGGATTTATTGAGACATGTAAAGCCATGAGGGTTTCTGTCGCACCGTTTGGTGTCTCACCTGCGAATGCAGCCCCCAAGACCTGCCCATTCAGAGAGCACATTTGTCGGGCTGTCGAATGGCGTGGAGAGTTTGGATGAATGCACGAGCTGCAGGGGCGCTGCAGCTTGTCCTCTCTGTGCATGCTGCCTCTCCTCGGCCGGTCACCCAAAGCCGTTGTTGTGCCTCTTTGCGTCCCCTTTTTGTGCCGTGTGAAGCTGGGTAGATTGACGGGGAGCCACAGAAGGGAAGCATGGAAAACCCGGCCTCGAACCCGGCGAATCAAGATGAGTCGTGGGGGAGGGATCGCTGTAACGGCTGGAGGACAAGAGGAGCCGAGGGCGACATCTGGGCGCCACGGAGCCACAGACGCAGGCTCCACCAAGGGCTGCGGCCGGAAAGCTTCCTCAAAAGGCCAACAACCCAGCAGTCTGGTCCGAACGAGATCTGCAGAGGCCTGCTGTGAGGCCACAGGAGCAGCTGCTCCAAGAGACCTGTATGAGTG
This sequence comes from Escovopsis sp. AC, assembly GCA_003055955.1. Lineage (NCBI taxonomy): Eukaryota > Fungi > Ascomycota > Sordariomycetes > Hypocreales > Hypocreaceae > Escovopsis > Escovopsis sp. AC. The sequence continues at coordinate 1,987,709 of NQYS01000002.1, read as the reverse complement.
GACACAAGGTAAGGGAGGGTCCACCATGAGCGCGACCCTGCCGTGCGTCTGGAGAGCAGGCATGGATGCTTGTCAGAGGATGATAGCCTGATAACCCACAGGCATGCCCTCGAGTCTGGGATCGTCTCAGTCAAGGTAGCGATGCGTTTTCACGTCCAACGCTGATCCATGGAACGTTCATACATATAGTAGTACCGTCACCTTTCCGGATACCTACCTGTACTGACTCGTGCGTACCACTGAGTATCACGGCTCCCCGTAATGGCCACGAAGGGAGCTGAGAAGGCGAGCCAAGGGAAGAAAAAAAAAAGGACCCCTGTGCTCAGGTTGCCTCGTGGCCGTGGTCTAACGGTCGACCTTGAGCGTCGGTGATGGAACGACCTCGGACATGTGATCCCGGCCTGACAGCTTGCGTACTAACTGCATGACTCTAGTCGTCGTCCTCTAATGAGGTCAACGAGAGTGAGACCGACCTGCGAAGATGAGAGACTGGGGCGTCTCTGCAAGAGCTCTGGCGATGCGCGATGTTGGCATGCGGCGGGAGATGCTGATGGGAGAATCAATCAATATTTTGAGACGGTGCGAGGTGGCAGTCACTGATCAAGGGTTAATGGATCATTGATCTGGCGACTTTTTGATTCATACTCCGTACTGAAAGCATCACTGGAGCTCGACAGCTCTTTCCTTCTACGAAAAGACTTCCCCGTCGCTTACGCGGAGCAAGTACTCCGGGGTACGGAGTAGAGGTACGGAGTACTAACTCGTCTTGTACTCGTACGGACTCTGTACGAAGGGAAGGTGCCCTGAAGGGGTGCGCAGCTCAATTGTGCTCGCACAGTTTCCCTCGGCGGACTTTTGTCTTCGGCTCCTTCCAATTTCTCTCCTGTGCGGCTTCCGATCGATGCGTCCGCTGCGATGGGCAAGGAAGGGCCGGTGGCACCTCTTCCCAATTTGCACAACGACTTGGGTCTCAAGAGGCAAGAGAGATCCACATTGAATACAGGAAATAGCTGTCGCAGTCGGAACTTTGCACGGCGAGCGGTTACATCCCTCCAAGGTAGCCCCTGCCTTACGTCGTTGACTTGGCCCCACGGGGAAGCACGGTAAGGACAAAGAGCAACACCAACGCTCTTCCCTCCTCAATTCAAACGCTCCAGGTCGACAGGTATCTGTGGTAGTACTAACAGATCTATGATACTGAGGTGTATATCATCTCAATAGAAAAAACGTGATGAGTAGAAGCTCTGAACTGCCTCTGACTTACGGGTACAACAGGCAGCAGCTTGCATACAATTGATGTATGTACTCGTACTCTGTACTGTGGTGGCAGTAGGAGTACCAGTAGCAGAGAGCGTGCCCGGTACTCCGTACGCGGAGTACGGAGTACATAGTTTACAGGTATGAACGACGTCCGTCCTGCAGGGCGAGGGTCCCAAGGATCTCAAGCAGCCTCAGCCTCCTGCTTGCTTTATGCGGATGTAATCAATCAATCCTTCATCACATTGGTGGATTCCCTTCCGGTGCATTCGCGCCTGCCTTCATTCCCTTCCCACCGAGTCTAGTAGAGGCTACAGAGGTGCACTCCAAGCTTACCCTGCAGGTACCGAAACGAATACGGCCGGGGTCGGCAAGGACCCACCCATGATCCGATCAATTGACATTGATCCTTTGGGTCGGGGGTCGGGGGTCGGGGGTCGGGGTTCGAGATCTCCGGCCTCCGTGCTTCTCCCCTCCGGATTGTGGGCACGTTGTATCCGCGAAATGGGAACGGAGCGCTGAAGGAGAAGGACGACTCAGATCCATGCCCTAGTAGGTTGCGACACCAACTCCTTGGGAACACCGTGCTCGTGCTGCATCGCTGTTTTTCATCTCCTCGAGCAGATGAGGGGCGCTGGGTGGCCTCGGTTACAGGTAGTAGCCTCAGGTGTTGGGCGCGTGTCGAAGCACAGCTTCCGGCAGCCCACGATGCAGAGAGAAGCAAAAGGAAAGGCAGGTGCAGATGCGGAAAAGCGGCCTTGTCAAGGTAGGAGCAACCTTGTTGGCGCTGCCGAGTACATGTAAATATACCCCCCCCCCCCCCTCCCTTCCACCTCCA
>NQYS01000002.1:1963932-1976230 GCA_003055955.1 Escovopsis sp. AC | reverse complement strand
GGGGGGGGGGGGGGGGGGCGGGGGGGGGCAAGGCACGAAGGAGGCTACTGTCGCCGGCGCAATCTACTCGAGACGCCGTGCGCGATCGAGAGTACGAGGACGAGGGAAAGGAAGCGCTCCTGAGATGCCAAGCTTACAGAGCAGACAGAACGGTTGCTGGATCGTGGAATAACCTCCGTACCTGCATTGCTCTAATTCATGGCGAGGCAGAAGCCGTGCCTGTCGTCGTAAGCCGCTCCGCCATCTCGTGTTGTCAGCCTTCTTGGCCGGGTCAGCTTACATATGTGTGTACGGAGCTCGGAGTCCCTACAGGTATATGATGGGACGCTGATCGTGGCTGGGAGGCCGAGAAGGGGGGGCGGGGGGAGGATGGATCAACGGATGCCGAGCCATGAAGACGAGACGGGGCGGGGCGTGGGCGTGGCGCGGAGATCTTCCGGAAGCGACGAGTAGGGGTTGAAGAAAGGGGGCAGCGCTGGAAGATTCCCAGGACTCGAGGACTCGGAAGATTGCCGTTCTGCATCCACCAAGTGCGCTCCATCATTGTGTGGTGGCCGCGATCCACGAGGACCGGTGCAGGTACACACGCGTACGCGTGCAGTCCGTACTCCACGTTGGCGTGAATGTATGTATGTACGGAGTACGAGACTCGCACGGAGACGATGCTGCTGCGTCTGAAAAGGGGCGATGCGGGTGCAATCTCGAGGCGGCGGGGACAACGAGGCCAATCAGCGGCCGGGCGTCCCGCGGACACGCGAAGTGGATCTGGAGCCGGGGATTGGAGTAGTCCGTAGTCGTACCTGTAGATCCATCATTGATCCATCCATCCATCCATCCATGGAAAGATGATGATCGGCGCCGAGGAGAAGGAGAATGGGGTTCGCGGTCATGGAGTCGTGGAGTCTTGCCCCTGGCATCTGGCATTCTGGTGCCCCGTGGCCGTGGCCGTGGCCGTGGCCATCCATAATCCAACTCCGAGGACAGCAGCGCACACATGCCGAACCCCCCTGTGCAGAGGCAGAGGCAGACGCAGACGCAGAGGCAGACGCAGACGCAGGTGCGGCGTGTCGGCGGGAGCCCCTCATGGCTGAGCTGTCTCGTCCTCGACTCCATGTGGCATTGAATTGTACTCGTACGGAGTACATGCAGTACGGAACATGGTGGTGTAGAGAAGCAAAGGTGATCGGACCAGCCCCCTATTTTTGATTTTTTGATCTTTGGTTTTTTTTAGATCTCGACGCTCGCCGTCTGTGAGGTTGAAGCTCGTCGTCGTGGAGAACAAGGTCACGGATCTGAAGATGCACGTCTGAGACCGCCGGGTGTAGACGAGCGAGCGGGCGAGCGAGAAGGGGAGGAAGAAGAAAAGAAAAGAAAAGAAAAGAAAAGAAAGGAAAGGAAATGCACTCAATCGCAACACTCGCATGTCGCTCCGCGTGAGTCCGGACCCGAGGAGCGTGCTCGTCCCGGCTGGAAGAGTCCGGGTACATAGTCGTACTCGTACATGGTCGAACTCGTGCGTGCGCTCAGATTCGTACTCGTAGGACTCACGTTGGAGGCTTTTTCTCCTTTCGAGCAGAGGCCGAGGATGGCGTCATGACACCGAGCGGCGGACCGAGACCGAGACCGAGACTGCGACTAGAGACCGAGGACGAGGGCCCAAGGACCGAGCGCTGTGCGCGTCCGAGATTCCCGCTCGGCATCTTGGCACGAGCGTTCCTTTTCTTCTTTTCTTTTGTTCTCTTCTCGTCCTTCCAGTATCCAGTATCTTCGGGGTGAGCCCGCGGGGATCCTGAAGAAAGACACTGCACTGCACTGCACTGCCCGGGCTAGTGGCTCCTGGAGGGGATCGTGACTGAGGCTGGTGGTTGCAGGAGGGGGTGCGGTCCCTGTCTCTGCGAGATCGCTTTTGGGAGGCTGGCTTGTGATGGTCGTTGGGGGGAGCACGAGTCAGGATCCATGTCAGAGTGACAGAGCAGCGCGGCCAGCCTCGTTGTTCTTTGCGGCGAATGGAGCTGCGTGGCCGAGCAAGCCCCTGCCAGATCCTCCTCCCCACCTAATCTTTGACAGATTCCCTTCTTTTTTCCTCGTTTCGCATCATCAGAGAGAGATCAGTTTCAGACAGACCACACAAGAATCAACATCGACGAGGGGACGCCCGAACAGGCGAGGCTTCGAGACAATCCATGGTCCAGCGTCTCGTCGGGATCACGGCACGGCCCCGTCCTCCTATATGACGTCCCACCCAGGTCACGCTGCATCACCGGCCTACCTGTACCTGTACTCGTACCGGTAGCACTTGGAACTTCGTAGCGTCGGTTCCAAGACAAGCAGCCCTGCCCTCCTCCTCACGAGATGGAAGGTGGTGTCAGTCATCAGTCTAATCAGCGTCGCTGCCGGCTGGCCTTGGTCTTGCGTGCGGTTCTCCGTCAGGCAGGCAGGCAGGCAGGCCTCAGCAGGCCCGGATCCGAGAGTCGCCGATGATGGCAGCGGGCAGCCGTTGCGATCAATCTGCCCGCATCCGCGGCGCGGGGGCGACAGGCGTCGTCGACCACCTGTACTCGTACACACATGCTCGTATGTACGGAGTACATACATGGTTGGTTCCATTCCGTGAAGCATCGTACATAAGACCAGGACGACGATGCCCTGTGGAACGTCTCGAGTGCGCTGCATCGCGGAGTCCAGTACTCCGTACTCGTACCTCCGTATCTGTATGTGTGTGTTCATGATCGCCCAGCGGCCCTGGAAGATGCTCGGATCTTCTCCTGCAGGGGGGATGCGGCGTGGGAGCTCCAACGAGTTGAAGACTTTGTTGACATGACGACGGACACGCGGACTCTATGCGCTCCGCCGTTCCGGAACCCGGTCCGACCTCGACTCGTGCCGCACGACTTGCTGTGCTCGTCTCGTCTCGTTCGTCGGAGAGTATTCCTTTTGTATCGACCTTTCGAGTACGCACGCATCTTGTACTCTGCAAGTCTTGCTCTTGTTGTGCTCTTCGAATTCCGCGGTGCCAAACTTCGCCAGCTGGATCATCGTGGATGTCGGGAGGATCCGCACCTACACCAGTGACCACCTGTGACCACAGATCCAGCCCCAGAAACGTCATGGTCTCTCATGGCCACCCACCGACCTCCAAGTGTGCCAGCACCAGTGCCAGTACTACGGAGTACTAGTACTCGCAAGGAGCTGATGCTAAAAAGTACCCCGTGATCCTCGAGTGAATGACCTATGACCGGAAGACGCATTCCTCGGGCGATACTATCGCTCGCGTTTGTCGCCTCGCCCGACCCATCAGCACCTGACCCGGCGCGGCTAGCAGTTCTAAATGCGCCTCGACCCGGCTCGGCCGCTCGGGAGGTTTCGGCTCGCTCCTTCATCATCGCTGCCATCATCATGTGCGAGCTCCCGCCTCTATCGTTTGGCACTCCGTACTCCATGTGTACTCGCACTCGTGGGAGCTCGAGATGAGCTGCCTTTTCCCGAGTCCAAACGGGGATCATCGTGAGGGCCTTGCCCAAAGTCGGCATGGTGTTGTATCCCGTCAAGCCGAGGTGGGCAGACCGCGAGAGGACCTCGTCGCAGTGCCTGTACTCCGTATGTATTCGTACTCGTATAAAAGGTTGAGGGGTTCTAAAGTTGTGTATTTTGTGTATGACAGGGAAGAGATTCCTCTAATTAGTGGGGGGGTGGCTAACGAGCTTATAACCCTTATGCCCTGGAATAATAGATAACCTGTCCTGTAATTTATCTCTTCTACTAAATAAAGCGGCCCTCTATAATCCTTCCTAGTAATAAGGTATCCTCTAAGATAAGATAGTCTCTATGACTTTTATATTAGATATTCTAGGAAGAGATACTAGGGATATCTCTTTTACTAAATAATAGAGATATCCTCTCTATCTCTTCTACTAAATAAAGCTTAGGCTATAATACTAAATAATATAATAGATAATTAGGGCCTTAACCTTCCCTTTAGTAACTGCCTAGGGGGTAATAACTCCCTAGAGTTCCCTTTTAGATATCCTTTCTGTATTATAAAATACTTTAACGTATTCTTATAGATATTAATCCTCTTGCCTCCCCTTAGTTCTAATCTATCTAAGTTCTTTAGTTAATATAATAACCTCCTAACTCTCTATATGATTTAGAATAGGCCTCTTTATTATAGAGTTAGCTTATTAGGCTTCCCTTCTTATACTACTATTACTATATTATTTAGATAGAATTCCTTATTAGTTCTCTATTAGTATTAATCTTTATAATTTATAGTAATATAGAGGTTATCCTTAGCAACCTGTAAATAAGTTATCTTAAGCTAACTAAGGTAATGTATTACTAGATTAGTATAGCTCCTGTTATTAGGTATTGCTTCCCTAATATTCTCTAGGATTCTATAGCGTAACTAGTCCTCTAACTACCTAGCGAACAGGGTTTATAGCGTTGTGCAGTTATAGGTTCTATATAAGATCTTACAGGGTAAGTATCTAAGGCTATAGAGTATTTAGTTATTTATATCCCTTATTACCTGTTAAACGTAAAGGTCTTAATCTAGGGGTTAAGACATTGTCTTATTTAGGACTAACTGCAGGATATAATTAGATACCTTTACTATCCCTACGCTTTTATAAGATTAAGATAGGGCATAGACTAGGTTAATTCCCTTCTTCTCTAAGATAAAGGTTTAGAATTCCCTTAATATAAATAATAATCTAGGGTTAGAGTAAAAGGTAATAGGTGTTATAGCTATCTAGTCTAGCTATTTGCTTACCTTATTAACTATTTCTATAGCGTAGGTTATCTAATAAGTGTATATCTAGTAGTAGCGTAAGAAGTAGTTAACTAGGACTAGCAGGTGTTTTATACCCTAGTTAGTTTTTAGGAATAGCCTAATATAGTTAATCCTAATTAAAAGGAATAGATAATTAATTATAATTAGTTAGTTTAAGGCCTTTAGAGTGTTAGGGGAGTGCTTAAGACACTGCTAATACCCTGTAATATACTTAACTACATCCTTTACTATCTATAGCTACTATACTTCCCTTATTAGTTACCTTTAAGTAATATTAAGTCTAAAGTGTCTAGTGTTATTATAAGCAGATTCTAGGGCTTAGATAACCTCCCCTTTATAGAGGTAGTGTAACTACTACCCTTAGTAGATCTTCTATAGTTATCTACAGGCCTAGCTAAAGTTTTAGGTTACCTCTTAGTAGCGTCGCTGCTTATATTAATTTATATTATTATCTTTAGGGATATTACTAAGCAGGACTTATACTATTAACCTATACTATCTATTAGAATGCTATTTATTAGCTAGGTCTTCTATAGTTATATTACTAATAGTAAGGTAGCTAGGGTTTAGGCTAGTTATTAGGGCAGTAATAGGTAGGCTAGCAGATGCTCTATAGTTTAATATTAGGTTAGGACTGCTGTTAATTAGGTATAGGTTATCTTTAACCTATCTCTAGGAGGCGCCGCTAACAGTAGCGTCTAACTTTATTAGCGTTTCCTAGCGTCTAGACTCTAAGTTAAGCTTCTTAAGGAGTTTATTATATCCCCCTTTACTGTCTTTCTATACCTATAAGCCCTTTACGTTAATAGATCCTAAGGATTTAACTATATAGTTAGATTAGCAGTTATCTAATAGGAAGATAGTTTATAAAAGTGTATTAGCTATTAAATTCTACCTACCCTTAATATAACTAATCCTAACGTTTAGTATACAGAGTTCTAACACCTACTAAGCGTAAACGCCTTTATAGTTACCTAATACTATAAACTAAGTAAGGGGATAATAGTTAGTAAATATAGTAGATATAGCTCTTACGTAAAAGAAATAACTATATTACTAACAGAACTTTATAATAGTGAATAATTCCCTTTTATATATACTATAGTTCTACTATATCTTTATAAATAAAAAGAAGTTAAAGAGGACTAAGTATAGTACTTTATCTTAGGTTTATATTATAATATATCCTGCGCTATAGCCTAAGGTATTAGAGTATAGCTTATATAGTATATTAAACAGCACCCTGCTAGTATCTATTACATTTTAAACCTTCTCCTTTATTATAATAAATAATATAGCTTTTAATAAACCTTAGTGCTATTTAGCTCCCCTAGTTAGGCAGGTTAGAGGCCTAGATATCTTAGAGTAATTGTAAATCTACTAGTAATATAGCCTAATAAGTCTAATAAATCTTTAGATATTTAACCACTCCCTTAGGACAGGGAAGTTTATTAGCTTAGCTATTTAATTAGGTTTAAGTATAATTCTCCCTTTAGTCTTATAGTACTATCTAATAGTAAGGATCTCCTTTATACTAAGGTATACCTTTTTAAAATTTAGATAAAGGAGGGCTTATAGTAGATATAAGAGGAAGTAATCCCTGCACTATCGCTATAGGGTTATAATGTTATTCCTTAAGTAGAAGATATTATTAATATATATATTAAAAGGAGGGATAATAAGGCCCTCTTATTCTATTACTATATATAGGGATAGCTTAGGATATAGCGCTAGGATTAGGCTAAAGGTAATCTTAATAAGCTCTAAGAAGGAAAATCCTACAGACTAGGTGCCCTAAGGTATTTAGGTGTACTATAGTTAGGGAAAACCTAGAGCTAAGAATACTAGGATATAATAAAGTGTCTTTTTAACAGGGATTACCTAGTATTTATACTTTAGGTTAAACTTATTATAATATTAGATATAAGGGTTAGCTAGTTAGTTATATATATTAGCTAGTAATAGGATGTTAAAGGGTAGTAATTCCTTATTAATATAGGAAAAATTAATTATTAGTTATTATTCTGCCTAAGGGTTAGACTTATCTTTAGGGATAATTACTAGTTTAGCGTTCTAGGGGGATAAAGACTTATTAACAGCTACTATCTATTTATATATTCCCTTATTAATACCTTACTTAATAAGCTTATAGAGCTAGTATTACTAAGGGTGTAACTATCTTTTCCTTATTATAACACTCTATAGGTGAGTTCCTAGTTTTAAATTAGGGTGATAGATATATAAATCTATAGGTAGTATATTAGTTACTATAGTGCCCTTAAGGTTATAGTATATAAAGAATAACTATATAATATTAATTTATAGTGCCTTATTAGTAATTAAGGGGCCTAAAGTAATCCCTGTTTTCCTAAACTACTTTTCTACTATTATAATTAGTATAAAGTAGTTAATTTAGCGCTAAATTACCTTTTAATAAGTAAGGAACAGGGTCTTACACTCCCCTTTCTTTGCCTAAGGTCTAGGCTAATTATCTAAGTCTAGATATAAGAGCCTAGGAAGACTAGCGATAATATTATTAGTTTTTAGTGGAGAGGGAAGGCTAATGTTAATATTATTAGGGTTAGGGGGTTATATAAGCTAGGGCTTATACTTACTAGCCTTAAGTTTTTCTAGCTTAGTTCCTATATATAGTAGACTTAGGTAGTATATAGTAAGGAAGTTAGATAATATAAATAAGTCTTTTAATAAGTAGGGAGTATAGCCTGTTAACTATATATATAGGTTAAGGGTAAATTAAGAGAATAATATTTCCCTAATTTAATATAAGGTAAATAGTTTATAGACTTATTTAGGTTATAACTAGTAAATTAGTTTCCTAATAACTAGGATAATAACTCCTTAGAGTTATCTAAACTATCTTCCTTACTTCTATTATCTAACAGGGATAAATCCTACTCTAACAAGCTATCGCTACTATAGTCTTCCCTATTATCTAAGGACTATAACGCTAGTGTAGACAGGGTAAGTATTAACTTCTAACTTCTTTAAAGGGTTATATTAGGACCTATAATAGCCTTTTAAGATTCGCTATATACCTAGAGACTAAACTCTAGGGATCCTTTACTAATATTAAACACTGCACCTATATTAAATAGCTATAATAATCCTAAGAGGAGGATAAGGTTATTTTAGTTAACTTAGGGGTAAGGGTTAACTATAGCCTAGACCTCCTGCTAGATGCCCTTATATAATAGGGTAAAGATAATATAGTGTATAATAGGAGTTCAGTGTTTATTAGTGTTAGTTATTAAGAGGCTATAAAAGCCTATATTAGCTAGGCTCTTTAACACTAGACTATACTCCTTTATAAAGGAGTTAGTGATAAAGTTAGCCTTTACGCCCTAATTAGCCTATGCTAGATACTTTAGGATCTTAATAATACTCTTGTATTTAGTTAAGGACTTAATCTTAAGGGATATAGGGACCTTAAAACTTTTAGGATTAAACTTACTACCTTTAAATAGTGTAGTGTTATAGGAGTCCTTAGAGGGGCTAGCTAAGGGATATACTAGCTAAGAGACGCTAGCTAAGTAAGCCTTAATAGTTAATAACCTTTTACGCTTATATTAATTAGATTTCTATGTAAATAAGTAGCGGAACTGCTTAGCTCCTTCTAGGCTATATTGCTAAAAGGTAACTAGGTTAATAGGGATAACGATCTTCTTAGCTAGCTCTAACTAGTTAATAGGGCCTAGGCCCTCTCTGCCCTAGATCTTAGCTAGGCCTTAGGGTTAGTGTTATTATAGCTTAGGGGTCTTAACTACTACTACACTCTAAGTCTTATTATTAGAAGGTTTAGTATAGGTCTTACGCTTTTTTATTAAGGGCTTAGTACTAAGGGTTATAATATTAATAATTTTCTAGGTAGCCTCTTACTAAGAAGCACTATTATTAAAGATCTCTTATAGTTATAATATAAGCTTATTAGGTATAATATTTAGGTTAGGTTATAATAATGCCTATATATCTAAGTCTATCCTTATCCTGTTCCTAGGGGTTATAGTAAGACTCTGCGCGCTAACTAAAGTATTAGACTTAGAGAGAGGGGTAGGGGATTTATCCTACTTAGAGGCTAGTAAGTCTAGTATAGTGTTATAGCTTAGGGAGGTAAAGTTTAGAGCTAGGCTGTTAGGCGTTATACTACTAGCTAAGCTAGCCTAATGTATTTCCTAATAGTATAGCTAGGCAGAGTTTATATTTAGTATACTATAAGGGAGGGCCTCTTTGTTCTTTAGTAGTAGATATAGAGACTTAAGGATAGCTTATTCTTAGGGTTAAAGTGTAGCTTTAGTAAGTATAGTGTAAGTGTTAATAAAGTATCTTTAAATACTATAGTAAAAGTATACTAAACCCCTAGCTAGGAGTAGGCAGGACTTATTTATAAATTTATTCTAAGACTCCTTCTTATTATAAGGGAGTAAGGGGAGGCTAAGGTTAGGGTAATACTACTTTTAAGACTAATATAGATAATATATAAACTATAATCTGCTATGATTATAGTTTAATAGTTAGGGCTCTAATATCTAAGGGTTAAAATATACTTACTTTTAATCTTTTTACTAAATTTATAATATAGTAAGTAATATTAGCAGCTAAGACAGCTATAGAGCAGAGTCTGTAGGGGGTCTCTAGCAGAGCGATAGGGTAGATAGAGGCTGTAGCTAATAGTAGGTAATATCTGTGTTACAGGGTGCAGTAAGCCTAGATTATAGCGCTATAATATCTAGAACTAGTCTATAGATTACAGCTATAGGGGTCTTAGGGTTAATAATGTTAAGAATATTAAGGTTAATACTATAATTATAGACTAAGAACTATTTAGGGTTTATACTAGTATAATTAGCGATAACTTTAGTATATAGGTTTATTAGGGCCTTTAATATACTTGCTTGCTTAACGCGCTTATAGGAGTCTAGGATACGCTAAGCTTTTATTATATAGCTTAAGGCTTCCCCTAGACTTATAGTAGCTATAGTAGACTAATTTACTACCTTATAGAGGAGTTCTAGGTCTGCTAGGCCTTTAATGGTTTTAATAATTCTCTCTTCTAGGTAGTTTATCTCTAGAGTAGTTAACTAATCGCCTAAGTTAGCAGGGGGATAATCCTACGCTCTAGAGTAATAAAGAGTAGTAAAGGCTTTATTAAAGTATAACTCTAGGGACTTATTAGTATCCTAAACAATCTTCTTTTATTCTCCTTAAATAGTATTCTTTTAGATAATAGTAGTTAGAAATTTTAAACTAAAGGTATTCTTATATTCTATAAGGTTAGCTTTATTAGCGATATTATCTTTAGCTTTAGACATAATGCTTAATAGGTAGCTAGTTATATTAACAAACTCTACTGCTAGCCTATCTAATATAGAGTTAATAGTCTTAATAATAACGCTAGGCTTATCGCCGCTAAGGATATAGATTATACCTATAAAAAGGCAATCTATTTATTATCTAATTAAGCCTAAGCCCTAGAAGGTACCTACAGGGGTAAAGATATTACCTAGGGTTATTATAGTAAGGGTATAATTAAAGTCTTTTTCTAGATTAGGGTTTATTCCCTTTAAAGTTAGTATTTTAAGGGGGAGGTTATCTCCTACTTCCTGTTAACCTAATTTCTCTAATAGCTCTTATCTAAACAGTGCCGCGATTAATATTAGTAATGTTAGATATAATAGAGGTAGTGAAGAGGATAATAATAATCTTAATAATATATATTTTAATTTTTCTTAATCGTTTATAAGGGTAACGATATATTAACGTATTGTCCTTAAGGTTAGTAAACGCGCTTTTCTTTTGTCTTTAGATACAGACTAGTCTTTAGATATAGATAAACGCAGGCTAATTTCTAAATAATTTCCTTAAAAGGTAGTAAAGCGTAGGTATTAATTACTAAAAAGGTAATAATTACTAAAAGGAGTAAAAAGAAGCGTAGTTTTAATCCCTACAGGCTCACACTATAAAAGGTTAAGAGGTTCTAAAGTTATGTATTTTATGTATAACAGGGAAGAGATTCCTCTAATTAGTAGGGGGGTAGCTGACGAGCCTATGACCCTTATGCCCCGGAATAATAGATAACCCGTCCCGTGATTCACTCGTACGAGTACATACTCGTCCCATACGGAGTACTGGTCCGTACTGGTACTCCGTACGGAAAACTCCGTATAGTAGGCAATGTCGGTCCGCGCGTGCATGGATGTAGCCCGTCGAGATGCACAATGGCTTGCCAGACCGCCCTGGTGCCGGATCCACGAGTCTCCAATTATCTCAATCAATCCATCAATCAACCAGTCAGTAAATCAAACGCCGACAGATTCAGATACAGGCACATACATATATGTATGTTGATGTCTCTCGGCAACTCGGGGAGCGGTCGACAGCCGCGCCGGTACCGAGGCATGCAGATTGCCTGTCCTCCGTTTGGCTCCGTACGGAGTACTAGATGCCGAGTACAGCACGATATCCTCGTACGAGGGCAGAGTACAGCCATCCTCGTAGGACCTCTCATCTCGGGCATTGTTGGCGCGCATACTCCGTGCTCCGCAGTGCCTCCAAGTGTCTGTGAACCCCGCGCCTGGACGAGACGGGCCAAGTTGCAACGAGGAGGGATCCGTCATACGCCGTCATGCCAGTACACACGCCATGTTAGACGGGCGCCAAGACGAACCGGATGTGAATCACGCAAATCCTTCGCCCTTGTGCGAAGAGCGCTGCCGAGCCAGGCATTCGTCGGAGAACCTGCAAGGCGAGGGGCGAATGACTGATGCCTCTCTCTGGCCGTGACGGGCTCCGCTCGGAGCCGTGCAGCATCGCAATCTTCAGTGGACCGTGGACCGTGGCAGTCTTCGGCATTCTCAGCTGTGCGAGACCCCGAGCCGTCCTCGTCCTATTTTTTCCCCCCTTCCTCTCCCTAGTGAGCATTCTGGTTAGCTTCGAAATCTTTGCCCCCTGTGTTTTGAGACGATAGCTCGGGAAGAGAAAAATTAAAAGAAAAAAAAGTCACCATCACACAGGGACCCGCACATGCGCGATGCACATCCATGAAAACTTCCATCCCTGAATCATTCGTGGCATGGATCCGTCCTTCGCGCTACTCCGTGGTGACCAACCTGTATCTGTGCTCGTACGAGTCCTCGTACCAAAATTGGAAGAGAAGGGGAAAAACTCAAGGGAAAAAACCACCTGGGAAACCCCCCGTCCGAGAAGAATGGATCAATGGCCTAGCGCCCATCCGGATGGCCTGCATGGCGGGCACGGCCTGGCCTGGGTCTCCAGCGGGCCCGAAGCGAGCCCAGCACACTGTTATCCGAGTTGATTGATCGTGCTGTACTCCGTATCTGTACCGGTATCCGTGGCAGGGCCTGCAATCTCCAAGTCTTCACCAATCCATCGCCGAAAGGCGCCGAAGCCGCCAAGACAAGACAGCTCAGACGCTCTCCCTAGAAGCGGCAGGGTCTGCAGTGGGTCCCCCCCCCCCCCCCCACCCACCCC
>NQYS01000002.1:1947915-1963907 GCA_003055955.1 Escovopsis sp. AC | reverse complement strand
TTGGGCCCCCCCCCCCCCCCCCAAAACTCCCCTTTGCCCTCCTCCGGTCGACAATCGAGGAGGCTGGAGGGCAGCCTGCGCGCTGGGCAACGTTTCGCTTGTTTCCAGGATCTTTGATTCCCATGCCCGGTGGATACTTGGACAGTGGAAGCTGTGCGTGTGTGCATGGAAGCGTGGGCATTCGCACTAACCGATTCTTGCCAGGGCGGTCTGTTAGCCGCGGGTTCCGGAGAGAAGGGGAGAAGAGGGGGGGGGGGATTCATTCTTCTGACCTTGTATTTTTTCTCTTGCTCTGATTTTTTTTTCTCTTGTCCTTGGCGCCGACTCAGTGGTACTTCGTAGTAGCGCAGACATCCACTTGAGTCGATGCTTTTTCAGTGGAACGTTGGGGTTTGCATAGATGATCCACGGAATGGATGTTTCTTGTCAATCGTGGCCAACGAGGAAATCACATCGATCGAGTGGTTCCATTTGATCTGGAATTGCAGTCAAAGTCGAGTCGGGCTCGCTTCCGAAAGCTGTGGACTTCGGCTCAGTCAGGGCAATGCCCGACTCAAGCGAGAGGGACTTTGGGCCAAGGTAGCGTCTACACTATGAGGAAGGCTTGAAGGAACCTCGGCGGAAGGTTCCGCACGCCGGCTGCGGTTCAAGGCGGACAAGTTCCGAGCTCGACCCTCAGCGGCCTTAGCGGGCTTGATGGCCCCGAGAGCGCCCTGGAAGAGCCCTGTAGGCGAGCTCATTACAGCGGCGGCAGTGGACAACATGTGCTAGATTCAGGACCTCGAGCTCATTGAATTGATTTGAAATCTCGAGAAGCTCGCTTGGCTTAGTCAGGATTGGCCCGACCCGGGATGTTCGAAACGTTGAGATCTCAATTCAACCTGGTGCTACATGGTAATTTCACGGATTCAGGGCATCAATCAACCAATGGGTGCCAACAGCAGCAGCTCATCTAGAGAATCCTCTGGAGGCCTACGGAGTACTCGTACTGCGGTGCGATGGATGGATTCAGAGCCAAGACCGCGCAGCCTGGCCGGATGAATGTGACAGCGCCGGGGACATGATGCTCTTATCTGCTAGTATAACAACTTGTTATGGGTACTCCGTACTCATCGTGGAGGTACTTCCGCGCTTGGCACACGTATTCCTCGCTCCAGCACGTCCAAGATCTAACACGGGACTTGTTGTGCGCCCCTTGGACGGGCTCTGCCCTGTTGTGTCTCTCCATCATTTTCATGTCTGACTGTGACTGACACCATCACGACAACCTTGATGTTCTGTGCACGGCAGTACCTTGTGCTAGAAGTGTTTCGTGCCTAACCTATACCAGTCGTAAGCCTGCCGTATGTACGGAGTACGGAGTACATGTACTCGAGGCCATACCTGCACCTCCCCAAGGGTTGGAGGAAGGAAGCGGGAAAGAACGAAGGATCTCACTCAGCCTGAGGGATCAATCATCACTGACTGAGGCTGGTGACTCGGCTGGTGGCAGCTTCCCCGCGGGCTCTCAGCTTGTACATGTATCCGCCAGGTAGCCTTAGGTACCTCCGCGCTGAGTCCGACCGTCTCCGTCAGTGCCCTCCGAAACCCGTCGCCCTTCCCACGCCCTTTCGTCAGATCCAGACAGGCACTAAGCCCTAATAGGAGACCCCCCCTGCAGCACCTAGTGGCAGCCAGCCGGGGGCGTCCAGGTGGTACGAATCACTCAGTGGTCAATCCAATTCTCGGGCAGCACGGATACGCGGGAACGGACGGAGTACCGCCTCGCTACTAACTCCGTACAAGTACGGAGTACTGCAGTATGGAGTACATGGCTAGCGCTGCACGGCGACCCGGCCGGCCTATGCAGCGGAACCTGAGCTTGCCAGCGAAACCGCAGCAGGCGCCCATGTCCCCCCCGAGTACCACCAGGCATAGATGGATGTACTCCGTACCCGTGCTACGACTTCTCGCGCCTGCTGGCAGCCAGGTTAGTACCTGTGTCCCATCAATAGAATGATTCAAGCCAGGATGATGGACCACCTCCTCTGGCCGAGTGCCTTTTCTGCAGCAGCACTAGCAACTTCCCAGCGAGTCGTTGTTGCCCAGGCAGGCTGACAAGGCACGGCGGTACGGAGTACTTGGGCGCGACCTCATCGGAGGGTTCCTGCACTTCAAGAGTCCACTGCACCTGCTGCACCTCGTCATCATTTCCTGGGCTCAGGCTGGCACTTGCAAGGTCCAACTTGAAGTCGTTTTTTCCCTCTCTTTTTTCCTCCCTCTCAAGATCTCTCTCCTTCTTCTTCCTCTCTCTCTCTCTCTCTCTCTCTCTTCGTCTCTTCCAATGCCAATCCCCCCATCTCCACCTCCAGCCTTGATCTTAAACGTCACTTCTTCCTCTTGTTTTCTCCTCTCTCCCTCTCTCTTCTTCTCCCTCCTCCTCCTCTCCCTTCTCCCCTCGCAGTATCCCGCGACCTCGTCCACGTCCTCACCTACTTCTTCCGCGATCTATCTCGCTCTCGTCCTATCGTGGCTCCTCATCCCCACTTTCCTTCTTTATTAGTACCTACGAATCAATATTACCCTCTCTTCGTCTCTCCCTCGTCTCTTCCTCCCTCCTCTCTCTCTTTCTTTTCTCTCTCTGCAGCGTCCTCTCCGCTGTCACAATAATTGATTCTACCGCTCTCCCGCTACCCGCATTCCGTCGAGAGTCGAAGTAGCCTGTTACGCATCCTCGCATATCTCGGCACGTCCGCGCTAGGGGCTGCTCTTGGACGGTCTACCCGATCGAACAACACGAAGACAAGGCCAGAGTCGTCATTCCTGCCGTCGTCCATGACCGTCGCCTCGCACGTGTCTAGCCTCAATCCTCAATCTTGCCAGTGGGAGGTGTACGAAAGAATTTTTTGGTCTCGGACTGTCCTTGGTTACCATGCGGTAGCGTCTGGAGTTTTTGTTTAAAGACTATTCATAACTTTGGGGTCACAATCCTCACGCCAAGTCAGCCTTTCATCCCCTGTCTTCGAGAACTAGCGACAGCGTTGCGAATCCAAAAGACAACAACAAGAAAAAGAGAAAGAAAACAAGAAGAAGAAGAAACGAACGAACGAACAAGAGAACAAGAGATAAGACCAAAGAAAAGGAAATAGAGCAAGCATAATAACAAACGACTACGACGATAATCGCCACTGCTACGAATATTAGCAACACTGCTACTGCTTCTCTCGGGCAGCTTCGACGAATCCCACCCCGATATCTCGCGGACCCTTCGAGCGTTCTGTTCCGCGAATATCGACGCTGAGCTCTCTCGCACACCATGAAGGACTTCTCCTCTCCTACAACGGGCAAACCGAAGCTCCCGGCTCTGCTGACCGAGCATGTCAACCTCGCCTTCCTGAACCGCCTCCCTAACCGTCGCCGGCGCCCTCGTGCCAAGTCTAACACGACGCGCCGCGGGGCCGAGGACATCACGAGCCTACAGACCTCCTTCAGCTTCTGGGACGGCGTCCGCGACCTACAAAGACACCAATTCAAGCCCACAGACCTCCAGTATGCCTTCCTCGTCGGCCTTACGCTCTTCTCCCTCTGGATCGCCCCCCCAGCACCGGCACTCAAGATGCTTGCCCTCATCGCCGCCGCCTGGCTGCTCTTCCTGCCCGCGACCCGCCAATTCTTCCTCCCCTCGGCCCCGATCTGGGTCTGGCTCGTGTACTTTTTCTGCAGCCGGTAAGTACTGGACCCCCATTGCGCGCGCCCCATCGCATGTGGGAATATGCCACGTCGCTGTCTGTAGGCATGCGCTCTGACCGCCTCTTCTTTCTCTAGCTTCATCCCCTACGAATACCGTCCTCACATCTGGGTTCGCGTCCTCCCCGCGCTCGAGAACGTCCTCTACGGCGCCAACCTGTCCAACATCCTCTCCGCCCACACCCACCCCATCCTCGACATCCTCGCCTGGCTCCCCTACGGCATAATGCACTTTGGCGCCCCCGCCGTGTGCTCACTAATCATCTTCATCTTTGGCGCCCCCGGCTCCACCCCCGTCTTCGCGCGCGCTTTCGGTTGGATGAGCATTCTTGGTGTCACCATCCAGCTCATCTTCCCGTGCACTCCGCCATGGTACGAGAACGAGCACGGGCTGGTCCCCGCTGCTTACGGCATGCCCGGCTCCCCGGCCGGATTGGCCCGTGTCGACGCCATCTTCGGCATCGATCTCTACACCACCAACTTCACCACCGCTCCCCTGCCCTTCGGCGCCTTCCCCTCCCTTCACGCCGCCAACGCCGTCCTCGAGGCCCTTTTCATGAGCCACTGCTTCCCGCAGTTCAAGTTCTTCTTCGCCGGCTACGCCGCCTGGGTCTGGTGGGCCACCATGTACCTCAGCCACCACTACGCTATCGACCTCGTCGGTGGCGGCCTCATCGCGGCCGCCTTCTACTACGCTTCCCGCGCGAGATGGATGCCCCAGCGCCAGGTCGACAAGCTCACGCGCTGGGAGTACGACTTCATCGAGGTCGGCGATCGCCAGAAGGTCAGCGACGAGGAGTACGGCCAGTACTTCAGCCTCGGCTTCATCGAGCACAGGCGCGTCAACTCCAGCGACGGGTGGACCCTGGCCAGCAGCTCGACCTGCAGCTCCAGTAGCGGGACCCTGAGTCCCACCGTCTCGGAGCCGTCGGCCGGGATGCTCTCGGACTCTTCCACCGATGGCTCTCAGCTCTGGGAGGGCAGCATTCCGCAGAGGGATGTCGACCTGAGCGAAGTTGTCGTCTCACGGTGACACCGAGGTACGAATGACACGATGGCGAGCGAATAGCACGTCCGGCCGACTTTTGCAGGATTCGACGATCCGCAAGGGCCTCACCCCCCGCCCTTCAAAAGTTGTCTCTCCTTGTCCTCCATCACCACCGTCGATCGGTGGGCCGGTCGGTCGGTTCGGTCGTGCTCTCGCCGGCATGTTAATGATTCTTCCTCGCCCAACTTAATATTCTAATTTATCTTCTCATTCTTCTTCTACACATTACATCTTTGGCTTTCATTGGCACAGCGAAATGGCGCAAGGGATGTGGGATATTTTTTCCTTACACCCAATTCGATTTTTTTTCCCTTTTCTTTCTTTCCTTCTTTCTGTCTCTATCGCCCACCGACGAACCTGGTGTGCGGGCTTCTGGGCGTGGAGTGATTGGCGTCTTGGCAATTCCGCAATGAGGGGGGCTGACGAGTAACGGCGAAACGGCTACGGGGAATCCATACTACGGTCGGGAAAGGGGGGTCGGCTTCTGGGAAACCCGGGGGCCCACGAAGGAGGAGGGAGGCCGGTCTGGTTCGGAAAAAAAAAACAGCATATATTCCCACGGAGAAGATACTTGCATCTGATAGAGTACGTAATGTATACAAACCGCAGGTTTCCGTTATTCGTTGTACGGGAGGGCCACCGGGCAACCTTGGAAGGGGGAGGAACGCGCTCGGCACGGCACGGCGCGCGATGAACAGAAGGGGGTGTGGGCAGCGAAACGAAATGGCGCGCGGAATGGACATTTCCTACACGGTCCTGGGGGCCCAGGGGGGAAGGTGATGGAGCATATAGCATTGGACTGGAGACTCATCCTGGGTTGTGGATACGAACTTGATGGTGGCTCTCTCGCGTCTTTGGGGGTTTGCGAGCGGGTCGCGCATACGAGCGCGCGTGTGCAACCTGCACAGTACTGCCTTGCGGGGTATGAGGCCCGCAGCAACCTTTTAAGGGGGTGGGGGTCGGATTAATGTGTTTCGATCAATACCAAGGTCCGAAGCCGAACACAGAATCGAAAGAAGCAACGAAGAAGAGATGTCTTACGAGGACCCTCGATTTTGACGAGGACCCTCAATCTTTACGAGTACGAGTGCGAAATGTGAGGGAGCAAGCGAGACTTGGCGTGCTGGTGTTTTGTCTCGGATGTGCGAGGGTGATGAGAAGTCGGTTCCGTTCCCAGTCGACCTTCCATCGACTTGGATTGCAATATATCCGACGATTCGATCTTGATCTTGATCTTAATCTTCACTCTCATTCTCATTCTCATTCTCATTTATTCATTCCAAACGTACTATGAAGCTATGATGGCTTTCGAGTCTTGGGCTGGACCGGGAAAAACCAAAAGGGCGCGAGGACAATAACAAGAGACAAGACTTGAAAGAAAGAAACCCAAGGCAAGAAGAGAAAGTCGCAGAGGGAAAAAAAAAAGGCAAAAGAAAACGGCCTTGGTGTGATGGTATCCATTCCCTCGTGCTCGCTCGCAGAGAAGGAGAAAGATGTGGGCGTAAAATGGTCTACTATGGCATCCCGGCGCGGATCCAGGCCCCGACACGGAGTCAAATGGCTGCCAGCGCCATGCTCCTATGTTTTTGAAAAAAAAAATTGTGTTTTATTTGATCTGGTTTGATTTGATGTTTGCTGTCATCGCTGTTCTCATAACATAAAGGCGCTGGTGTTCTTGGTCGTCGAGTAGATGGAAAGAAACAAAAGTGGGAGGGGGGTAAAGGTGGATTTTTTTTTCTGTGAATGGTGGCTCGGGTAAGATAGTAGTACTATCTTGATACTTCGGGTTTCCAGAGGCCAGGTGTGCTCGGGGGGATGATGCGGGCGGCTGCGTTTCCGGGCATGGCGCCGTCGTGAAGGCTCGCCTTGTCGCGGGCGCCGCCGTCGTGTGCCTGGCTCTGGCCGAAGCTGTGGCTGTAGTTGTTGTTGTTGTTGTCGTTGCTGATGGAGATGGCGCTGTCGTCTTTGCGGATGCCGCCGTTGTTGTTGTTGTTATTGTTGTTGTTGTTCTTGGTGCTGCCGCCGTGCGTGGGCTCGCGGGAGCGGGCGCCGTTCATCATGCCGAGGTTCTGGGCATCGCGGAGCTTGTTGATGGCGCGGACGGTGTCGATGGCGGCGTGCAGGGTGCGCTTTGCGTTGAAGTTCTTCTTGATGGTGGGGAGCAGGTTCTCGCCGGCGGCGGCGTCCGGGGAGGTCATGAGGAAGGGGTGCTGGAGGGCCTGGTGGGCGGTGATGCGCCTGGCGGGGTCGATGGTGAGGCAGCGACGGATGAAGTCCTTTGCGTGGGCGGAGACGCCGCGCCAGTACTCGGCGGGGGTGAAGGAGTAGTCTGCGCTGAGGATGGCCTGCATCTCCTCGAAGTCGGAGTCGCGATCGAAGGGGGTGTAGCCGCAGAGGAGGAAGTAGGTGATGACGCCGATGGCCCAGAGGTCGACGGGCTTGCCGTGGCCCGTCTTCTTGAAGATCTCGGGGGCCATGTAGCCCGGGGTGCCGCAGGTGGTGGTGAGGACGTGGAACTGCTCCTCGTCCATGATGCGGGAGAGGCCGAAGTCGGCGATGAGTAGGTCAGCGTTGTCCTCGGGGGTGCGGAAGAGCAGGTTCTCGGGCTTGAGGTCGCGGTGGACGATACCGTGCTCGTGCAGGTAGGCGACGGCGGAGAGGACGGCGCGGATGAGGTCGGCGGCGTCGGACTCGTAATAGGAGCCCTTGCGGCAGATGCGGTCGAAGAGCTCGCCGCCGAGGGCGAGGTCGGTGACGAGGTAGAGGTTGTTCATGGTCTCGAAGTAGTCGACGAGGGTGAGGATGTTCTGGTGGCCCATGGACACCTTTTTGAGGACGGCGATTTCATTGCGGACCTTGCGGCGACGGGTCAGCCTGGGTGTCGGAGGGGGGGGGCAAGGACAAGGATACGGCCAAGTCTCCGAAGGGCAGAAAGGAAGAGAGGAAGAGGGCAGGCGGGGGGTCTCACCATGTGCTCGCGTCCGGCCATGAGCCGTTTGTTGATGACCTTTGCGGCGTAGTAGCGGCCGGTGTCGATGTGGACGCACTCCTTGACGACCGAGTAGGAGCCTGCGCCGAGCGTCTTGCCGACCTTGTATCTGCATGGCTGGATCTGCGGTTGCTGCTGTTGGCGGTCCATCTTGACGCTGGTGGTGATCTGCCTTTGGTGTATGTATGTATGTATGCTGCCACTGTTGGGCGACCCCGCGGATGTTGAGGAGGGATGAGGCCAGGCCAGTACCTATTGATTGTTGATGTATGCGACGAAGGGCCGGAGAGGAAAGCGATGGGAGGAGACGAGGGCGATCAATATGTATCAAGAATGTGTTGATGCATCAATGTATGACAACGAGCGGCTGTGATCTGGAGGAGCCGTGCCAGTACTGATGAGGTAGTATCCAATGTGGTGGTTTCCGTTGGTGAGCGAGAGAGCGTAAGAAAAAGAGAGAGAGAGAGAGAGAGAGAGAGAGAGAGAGAGAGAGACTCGGAGTGGATGGAGAGAGAGTCAGAGTCTGGACTGGACTGGAGACGGGCCTGCAGAAGAAGGACGAGCCGCGACTGGTCGAACTCGTTTCGAGCCCTGGCGAGTCGGGCGGGGCGGATGGACGTGCCTGTACTCCGTACGAGGAGATAAATTGATCAATGTGAATGGATGACGAGTCGAGGATGGAGCGACGGCGGCCTCGCCTTGGACGATGGAAAGGAATTCTGAAGTTGGTGTGGGCGGGAAGTCGGTTCTCGAGATCTGATGGGAATAAAATGGATATGAATGAGATCCAACGGAATTGATTGTTGATCTTGAGTGAATGCTCTGAATCATCCAAGGAGCGTGCTATCAATGGATCAAATCAATTGATCAATCAATCAATCTATCAAATTGATTCCATCAACTCGATTTGATGGATCTGATCAACATATCCATCCACCATCCACCATCCACCATCCACCATCCCGGCCCGGCTCCCTCCAAGCGGCTACAGCACCTGCGGGCGGCTATTACAGCGGGCAGTAGGCGAGAAAGGCCGCTGAGGGAGGCCCGAGGCCGCCGAGTCTCAGGGGACGCACCGCCCAAGGCATCCATCAAGGCATCCATAGCCGCCAGCAACACCAGTACGTTGAGCTCTAGGGTAGCCCTTCTCACCTTGAATATGTTGACCTCCAGTGTATGTTGGATCGAGATGGACGCTTCTTGAAATTGATTCTACCTCTTGGAAGCCCCCGATAACATTTGGTCGGAGATGGGGGCTAATCTGTAGATCTTGAATGAAAGATGTACTAGATCTACTGGCCTTCGAGACTCGGGAAGCGCAGGGCTGGCGCCGGGCAGGGCTGACGGGCCGCAGTTGGCTGTGGATTGTCCTGAGCTCGAGCGATACGAGTGCAGCACGATTGATGGATCCATCAATGGATCTATAGATGGATCGGAGAGAATCTGATCAATGCCTCTCCGATGGGTGCTGGAAAGAGAACCACGTATGAATGCACCAAGGGGCCCGAGGCCCCGATGCGCGAGAGCGGTGCGGGCGATTGGCTCGCGAGACGGTGCTGTCTCATTACATGGACGAATCGTACCAGGACGGGGAGTCGAGGCTGCGAGTTTCACCATATGTACATACGATCAGCATCAACGCTGCGGCAGCCGCTCTGACACCACACGGGGTACATACATCGATGTATGTACATACACAATTGGTTGATTCATCAGCTCGAGTCCTGATAGTCTTGAGGGGATCGACAGAAACGTTCAACGTTTGTATGCATCGCCCCATCCTTTCGGACCAGCACGCCGCTCATCCAGGCGGGCCCCTCCGCGACTGCTTCTTGGCGCTCTGCAACTTCTTCTGCTGCAACCTGCCCTGGTGGAACTTCTTCTCTCTGCTGCTGATCAGTACGAATATCGAAACAAGCCCTCTCGAGGCCTTCCAGGGCCTTGATGCGTGATGGCGAGCACTTGGGGCGGCTCTCTCGCGCCTCGGATCCCGACGTACATCTGTTCGTGCTTCTTCGTCTTCTCCCGGCTCGTCTCCGAGGGCACCTCGTGCTGATAGATGCGCATCACCTCGTCCACCAGCTTCTGCCGGTTCTCGTCCGCGTTGGTGGTCCGGGACCGGTGCGTCTGCGCCGCGAACGTGAGGCAGTCGCTGCCCGCCGTGTAGTACTTGGAGGATCGGACCGCGGCGTGGAGCGTCTTGGGCAGCGCGAGCAGGATGTCCTTGACGGCGTACGTCGTGATGGCTTTCGTCTCCGTCCTTGATCAGGGTCAGCGACTGCCTCGGGATTGGCGGCGAAGGACCTCAGACACACACAGCACACGCAAGGGGAGAGAGAGAGAGAGAGAGAGAGAGAGAAAGAAAGAGAGAGAGACTCACTTGTTGACGTGTTGGCCGCCCGGGCCGCTGGACCTCGCAAAGGAGGTGCTGCCTCTGGGGAGCCGGGCCGGGTCGAAGCTCTTGAACCACGCTCGAGCCTCGGCCAGGGCGTCCTGGTCGAGGTCCGCGCCAAAGGCCTGGTAGCGTTTGAATCTCGCCGTCACGAGCTGGGGCCGGGCGAGCAGGCGATCGCCGAGCAACGAGGCCACCGGCCGTGCCAGCCTCTGCAGCGAGGAGGGGAGCATCATTGGTCAACAAGTTCCAAGTCAACCGTACCTGTACCAGTAGAGTGCGGTCGTGGATCTGTCGGCCGACTCAACCGACCTCATGGCGCGAGAGAGAGAGAGGGCGACGACCCGGCCTTGATCTGAGTCGAACCCAGCACAATACAGACAGCTATGCTCCCGATGAAAATGCTGGCAGCACGCTCAAGTCTTCAACATCTCGCCTGGCGATGGTGGCTTCGATGCTCAAAACGTCAAGCTTCTCGGTCTCTTGCGTCGTCCTCGAATTTTCTGATTGGTCAGCGGGCAGGAAGCAACAGGGACCCGCTTCTTATCGCCTCGTCGGCTCGCTTATCGGGCTCCATCGGACTTGATCAGCCTCTATCGGACCACCTTATCAACTTATCTCCTCATCATCATCTTCTTATCGGCAATCACGCGCCCCGCACCAGCTCGCTCTAGCGCTAGTCCCGATCAAGCACTAGCGCATCTTGTCGACAGGATTGTCCAGATCGGGACTAGCGCCCTCTGTCAGAATTTTGAAGCTCGCCGCCTCGAAATCGCCAGACTCGAGTCCGACAAGCCTCCCTCCAACCTCCAACCTCCAACCTCCAACCTCGACTGAAGCCGGATTGATTCATCCATCTCGTCGAGCCTCAACCCGCCCGCCGCCGAAAGTTGCATCGTTGAGTCGAGGACGCTCATCAGCAGCTAAAGATCAACACTACGAGTACACATCTCGAGCTCAGCCTCGACGACACACAGC
This sequence comes from Escovopsis sp. AC, assembly GCA_003055955.1. Classification (NCBI taxonomy): domain Eukaryota; kingdom Fungi; phylum Ascomycota; class Sordariomycetes; order Hypocreales; family Hypocreaceae; genus Escovopsis; species Escovopsis sp. AC. The sequence goes on along the minus strand of NQYS01000002.1, from coordinate 1,952,774 downwards.
ACGCTGGTCTGGTCGGCTTTGCCTCTCGACCCTTGCAGGCCCTTCCCGTTTCCATCGAGCCCCGCGCTGCAGCTTGCCTTTCGGGCCGAGCACCTGAGAATTTTCGCCCATCCATTGTCCTTCTCGTGACAAGCAGCCGGCAGCACAGGTATCCTCTCGCTTTCCCTCCTCTTCTGCGGCACCTTCTCTTTGTTCTCTCTCTCTCTCTCTCTCTCTCTCTTTTTTCTTCCTCCAACAATTTGGGGACAGAAAAAGTCACCAGATCGGAAAGGGTGACAGACAAAGCCGAGACATTTCGAGAGGCAAGAGGAAGAGAAAAAGGAAAAAAGAGAAACAAAAAAAAAGGAAAACAGGGTGGATGCAGCCTCTCGCGCCTTGACCCCTTCAACCCTCTCTCTCTCTCTCTCTCTCTCTCTCCTCATTCTCCTCCTCGTCTACCCCGTCGTCGTCGTCGTCGTCGTCGTCATCGTCTTCTTCCTCCTGACCCCCTTCCTCATCCCCCCCCTTTCCCATTTGTATAGATCTATCTCTACTAGGCAACAAGGCTTTCTTCTCTGCTTCATGCTAGACCCTGAGAACGAGGCGACTCTCCAGGCTACCGCCAATCTCTCTCCCGTCTCCCCATCGCCCGTCCACTCGGTCGCAGTCCTTGCCGTGCCGGCCCTGCAAAACACGGTCGATACCATCGACGCAATGGTCGCTGCCGCCTCTGCCGCCCCAAACGGCGCCCCCGACGCCCTGCGCGGCCTTGTTCACGATCACGATCACGATCACGACATGGCCGCTGCCGCCGATCCGATGGAAGACCCTGTAGATGATGACAGTTTTGACGATGCCTACGCTGAAGAGGCAGCCGAGCCTGCTGCCGCTGCCGCTGCCGTCCCGCCCGAGCACGAGGCCATCGAGAGTGATGACTACGCCAAGACCTTCGATTCTCCAGTCGAACCGCAGGATGGGGAGGACTTTGAGGACCACCATGTATCATCGAGACAAAGAGAATCCAACAATGCCTCTCTTCCACTTTCGTCCTCGCCCTCGTCCTCGTCGTCCTCGTCCGCGTCCGAGCCCTTGATTAGCCACACACCAGACGTCCCTCACCTCAGCCCCAATGCTTCCGCGACCGCCCCCCAAGCTGCCGCGGTCCCTCCAACGGCCGCCGCCCCCCAGCCCCAGCTCGAGGCAGACCCCAGATCTGTCGTCCCGCTGTCCGGACCGTCGACGCGGGCGCCCGAGCCTCCCGCGGCCTCCGACGCCCCTTCGGCGCCTACCACGCAACCCATTGCCGGAGCAGAGTCTGCGACCCGCGAGAGCCAGCAGTCCTCTGTCGACATCCAGCAACTGGTGGCTGACCTGACAGCCAGACCCGTCGAGTCCAGCTTCGGCGCCTCGGACCCATCGTCTGCCAAGTCTCCGGTGACAGCTCAAGCATCCGCGGCCTCCAGCTCGCTGCCCTCCACTGCCCTACCATCGCCCTCCTCTCTTCCTCCACGACCCCCCCTGCCGCAGACAACTTCCCAATCGTATGCCTCGCAGCACCACCCAGCCGGCTCCAGTTCCAAACATTCCGGAGATCCCGCGCCTCACGCCGCGCCGGGCCAGTCCTCTTTCGTCCTTCCCGGTGCCCCTGGAGCTTCTGCGGAAGCCACGGGCAAGCACAGTGCCCAAGCCTCCGTCTCGTCCATGAATGCTGCTTCAAGTGCCCCCGATGGGACCAACGATGCCGAGTATCAGCGTCGCTGGGCTCAATTTATGGCTGATGAGCGCCAGTACCTCTCGGAAGCAAGATGGGACTGCTTTCCAGAAGGCTCGCGTATATTCATAGGTAAGACAATGTACCAGTCCGAGACAGACCCTCGTTTCCAAGCGGGGAATGCGAAATCACGGGCGCAATACTTACTCTCCTGATCTTCTTGTAGGAAACCTCTCCAGCGACAAGGTATCCAAAAAGGATGTCTTCGACCTCTTCCACAAGTTCGGCAGGCTGGCGCAGATCTCCCTCAAGTCCGCCTACGGGTTTGTGCAGTACCATACGGCCAACGAAGGGTGGAAGGCCCTCAAAACCCTCGAGGGAACAGAGCTCAAGGGCCGCCGCATTCGTAAGCTCAGCCCTCGATCCCTGCATTTCTACTCCTTGCCGATGTTTGATCGATGTGCAGTCAGGAGATGATGCAACCCGGAGGCTGACAGGAACATAGATCTCGAGATATCGCGCATGCAGGAAAAGCCCAAGAAGGAGCGCAACCGAAGCTCCGATCGAAATCGCGGGTCGCGCGAATCCGGCCGTCGAGCAGACAAGCACAACCGAGAGGAGAATCGATCCCAGCGCAACCACTCGCCGAGGCGCAAGGACCACTACGGCAGAAACGATAGCTACACCGGCGGCGGAGAGCGGGCCGGCCGGTACTACGACTCGGGCCGGGGAAGAGGACGCTCGCGATCCCCCGACTACAAGCGGGGCGATCGGGACTACCGCAGGAGAAGCCCGAGCCCCTACGGGGCGCGCTCCCGCCATGACGCCGAGCTCGAGATCCCTCGCAGATACGGCTCAGATGTCCCGGACGTCCAGATCATCATGCAGCCCGACGTGAGCCGGGACTTCGCGACGTGGACCGAAGGCGCATTCAAGGCGAGAGGATTGAAGACCGCAGTCATGTATCTCCACCCCCGGATGCCCAAGGATCAGGTCATCCAGCGACAGGCCGCCGAGGGAGTCCTGGCCGTTGTGGATCTGGACCTCCGATCTCAATCCATCGGGAGAATCCCGATCCACCTGTTTGACCGTTCCGGCGGGATGCACAACGTCCGCTTCGAGCAATACGTCGACCTCGAACCGGGCACGGCAGCGGAGATCATCTTGCGAGCCAAGGCCCCCCCGGCCGTTAGCTACGGTCAGTCGTACGGGTACCCGGTCCACCAGTACGGCGCGCAGCCGGGTCCCGCCGCCGCGGGGTATCCCGCGATGGCGCAGGCCGGGGCATACCCCCCGCAACAGCCATCAGGCCCCAGCGCCGCAGACATCGCAAGTCTGATGGGCCGCGTCGACAACGCCACGCTGCAGCAGCTCCTGTCCACGATACAGGCCACGTCCCCGGGCGTGCCTGCTCCTCAGGGCGCGCATCCGGGGTTCCCCCAGGCGGGGCCCAACCCCGCCGCGCCCAGCCTCGGCGGACAGGTCGACATCCAGGCCATCCTGGGGTCCCTGAACAGCAACCAGGGGTCGCAGCAACACCCTCCGCAGGCTCCGTATGACGGGCATTACGAGTACAGGGGCCATCCCCAGGGTAGCCCGTCGAGCGCTGCCCCGGGCGGTGATGCCGCCGCCGCCCAGGTCCAGAACATCATGGCTCAGCTGGCTCGGTACCGTCAGTGAAGCGCTTCTGGCCACTGATGACCTTTCGTCTTTTTTTTTTTTCGCAGTTGTCTCCCGACTTTCCGGGGAAACAACCGCTGCTTCTAATTTTGTTTGCTTTGATCAATTTCCCTCTTGTTCTTCATTCCATGAAGTTGACGGCACTTTCTTCCATGAAAACCACGTGCTTTGATCAATTTCCCTCTTGTTCTTCATTCGATGAAGTTGACGGCACTTTCTTCCATGAAAACCACGTCGCAGAAATGAGGGGGCTGTGAGATATGTATTTGTACTCGAATGATGATGACCGATACCACCGTGACGGGTCACGAGGAACTTGATTGCCTTTTCCTGTTGCCTTTTTCTTTGCCTTTTCCTTTTCCTTTTTCTCCTCTCTCTGATCAATGCGTTCTGGAGTCAGGCCGGGAAATGGCCCGAGGAAGGAAAAGGGAGCGAACTAGATATCCAGCTAGATATATACGAGGAAGGATCACTGTCCTCCATGATGGTTTCGATTCTGAGGGCGTGCATGTGCGGTGTACATATATGGCGTGTGGGGTTTCTGCATGCCAGAATAGGGGCATAAGTCGATTTGAAGCCTCTCCATGATGCAATGGCCATCACCAGGTATCAACTGCTGCCGTGTCTCCAAGATGCCCGTTGATCGCAAGAGCCTATGTAAATCATAGAATATAAAGTGATATCTAAATCATCAAGACGCTGGTAATTACAGATTCTTACGGGCCGTTATGTTGAGTATCTGAGGGTGGCCCTCACATATTATTACATGAGGGACGGTATCCCCTTTATGAACGAGATGGTAAGCTAGGTCAGTACTCGTAGTTTTCAAAAACGCCCCGCGACAAGTCACCACGCGAAGCTCTCGCTGTGGAACCAGACGTCCCGCCCGCGCATGACCCACGGCCTCACCTGCGCCCTGACCTCGCTGGCCATGCCCGCGGGCCCGCAGACCAGTACGGCAACGCGCTCCTCGTAACCGCGGCGGAACGTGTCGTCAACGATCTGGGGGATGTCGGGCCGCGCGTCGTGCAGCTCGGCGATGTGCGCAGCGGCGGCGGCAGTGGTGGTGGTGGTGGTCATCGTGGCAGCGCGGCGCGGGCCCCGCTTTCCCGTGATGTAGAGCTGGATCCTGTCGTCTGCGGGCTCGATGTCGGGCCCGGAGCCGGAGCCGGAGCCGGAGCCGCGGTCGCGGTCGCGGGCCGTCGAGGGCGCGCCGGCGGGGGCGAGGGACCAGGCGGCGTCCTGGCGGGCGCGGACGGCCCAGACGAGGCGGACCGTTGCGCAGGGCAGGTCGCGGGAGAGGGCGCGGTGGAGGGGCACGGCGAAGGAGGCGCCGACGCCGCCGGCGAGGAGCAGGACGCGGTCGGGCCGGGCGGCGAGCAGGGACGGGTAGGACTTGGCCATGGTGCCGTAGGGGCCCTCGACGGCGAGGGATAGGGCGTTGGCGGGGGCTGGGAGGCTGCTGTTCTTGGGCCCGGAGGAGGAGGAA
>NQYS01000002.1:1935116-1947890 GCA_003055955.1 Escovopsis sp. AC | reverse complement strand
CGAGGAGGAGGGTGGCGAGGAGGTGGCCGAGGAGGACGGCGGGGCGGGCGAGGCGGGCGAGCCACTGGGAGAGCTGGAGGAAGAAGTTGTTGAAGAGGAGGACGTGGGCGAGCAGGAGGAGGCAGGTGACGGCACCGAGGAGGCGATGGTAGCGGTTGACGTGCTCGTGGGAGCAGCGGAAGGCCCAGGAGTAGGGATTGAGGGGCCGCAGGGACAGGAGGTAGTGCGCCGGCAGCTGGGCGATGGCGACGATGCCAAGGCGCTTCGTTAGGTGGATGTAGTCTGTGGGGGATATATTGTCAGTACCACGCGCATTGTAACACGGAGGGGAGAGGGCCCTTGGATCTGAGGCGGGCGAGCGAGCGACTTACCTCCCCCCGTGCCGTGGAAGCAGAGGATGAGGCTCCAGAGCGTCCACGCCAGGCCGAGGATCCATTCATCCCGGCGGCCGCGGGGCGTGCCGGCGATGACGACGTCGTCGGTGATCCACCACCTGAGCCGCCGCAGATTGGTTTTCCATCTTCCCGCGGCGCCGGCGCGTCGGGCCTTGGCAAAGGGCGAGCCGGGGACCTCGTGGTAGTCGTGGTGGGAGGTGCGTGTGCCGGGCCGAGGGGCCGAGGGGGAGTAGGAGAGGACGTTTGTGGTGACGCGGACAAGGATGGCGACGAAGAGGGGTGCGAGGGAGGAGAGGTGGGAGAGCTGGCCGTAGTAGTCGAGGGACTGGCGGCGGAGGTGGGTATGCTCGGGTGGGACGTCCCTGGGGAAGGGGAACGGCCAGTCCATGATCCCCGATGGCAGTGGGAGCGTCTTGGGGGGGGAATGAAGCTGTATTTTGTGAGGCGATTCGACTGGAAGCAGCTCACGATGGTGTCGCGACTCGTCTCATGATATGGATGATGGGGGGTATAGGGTAGGTGCTGAGGTCAGCTCGGGGGGGGGAGAAAGAGGAGGAGAAGCTGGTGATGGTGTCAGAAGCCAAGGACTGGACGGGCGTCATGGACCGAGTAGCTGGGCCTTATATACGAGTCTACCAGACAGCGGAGGCCGTGGACGATGAGCGACGATCTCGAGGCCGAGCGCCACTTCCACTTGGATCAATGTGAGACCCGATGGAGGCGGATCTGCGCAATAGGAGGCCGAGCCGTGAGTCTGGGACGATCCATGAATGCCGCTCGCTGCTGCAAGTATCGTGAGCCCCCGGGGGCCCAGGCCTGTCCACGGCAGTTGGCAGAGTGCCATGCCCATAGATGAGTCTACGACATGTTGATGGATGGATGGATGGATGGATGGATGGATGGGCACGGGTCTTGGGTAGCTGTTCAGGGTGAGACAGCGGGACATGGAGCATTTCCCCGGGCGATTGAGCGCACGTACGAGGAGCTACCCGGCCAGTGTCTGACTTCAATTGCCCATGTCTTGGCCAAGCACACCATCGCCTACTCCTGCTGCGACGCGGACAAGTCCATTGATCAATTGATGTATGCACTGCTAGGTGATGGCGATGGCGATGGTGATGGTGATGCTCGTACAGTGCGAACATGCCTCACGATAATGCTATTCGCGCGATGCTGCGTCTGCCATTTTCTGACTAATATTGCAGGACCTGCAGCCAATCAAAGGCATCCTCGAGAGCTACTACTCCGTAATCTCCATGCCATTCTTGATTGGCCAAAATCATCAGCCAATGAGCGACGAGTCTGGCCCGAGTCCGCCGACATCGCTCGATCCCGCATTCGCCAAAACCCCGTTAGACAAAAGCCCCGCGACGCATCCGCCCCGTCAGTCGATTTGATCTCAACGGCCTGTCATGATTGATAGCCCTCCCGACTCCGTAGCTGAACTCCGTAGGCAGTGGGAGTCTTTAGCGCGGCGTCGCCATATCATGTGCCCCGTTAGTCGCAAGCCCGGTAGTCGCAAGCCCCCAATAGTTGCATGGCCCCGCCCCCACCATCCACATTAGGTTTAGCGCCGAGAAGCTGCGCGCCAGCAACGAGCGAAAAGAGAAAAAAAAAAAAAAAAAAAAAAAAGATACGCCAAGGCGAAGGAGGGAAAAACGAGTGAGAAAAAAAAGAGAGAAAAAGGAAAAGGAAAAGGAAAAGGAAAAGAAAAAGAAAAAGAAAAAGAAAAAGAAAAAGAAAAAGAAAAAGAAAAAGAAAAAGAAAAAGAAAAAGAAAAAGAAAATCAGCCGATCAAACGGAGCTACTATTCTCTCCAAGGACTTGATCAATTGGATTGAGAGAATTGCTGACTCCAGTGGTGACTCTTCTGGCTCGCAGCTGAAAGGAAATCTCTGCCTCCCTCCTTCCCCTCTTCTTCTTCTTCTCTTCTCTTCTCTTCTCTTCTCTTCTCTTCCTTCTCCCTCTCTCCTCTGACAAGATATAACTTCCTGCTTTCTCCCTCGACTCTGCTTGCTCTTCGTCATTCAATTGCTCAAGCAAATCATACCGTCAATCCCATCTCACAATGGCCGAGTCTACCTACGCCCTCTCCGCGACCCACAAGGAGGTATGTCCTCCCCATTCTCCCCGAAGCAAGCTCTTTAGTTCTCAGCCAACGTCCTTCCATTATCAACGGGGGCGTCAATTGCTGCCAATTGCTGATTCAATCCTCTATAGATGCTCGAGAAGTCTCTTCTCGAGTCTGACCCTGAGGTCGCTTCCATCATGGTAAGCTTCATCCCCATCGCGGCCAAAGCTCCCCCCCCTCGGGGATCGCAGCTTCACGTCCGTCCTCAGACGCTGACAGGCCACGCAGAAAGATGAGATCCAGCGCCAGCGAGAGTCCATCATCCTCATCGCCTCTGAGAACATCACCTCCCGCGCCGTCTTCGACGCCCTCGGATCCCCCATGTCCAACAAGTACTCCGAGGGCTACCCCGGCGCTCGCTACTACGGCGGCAACCAGCACATCGACCAGATCGAGCTCCTCTGCCAGCGTCGTGCCCTCGAGGCCTTCCATCTCGACTCCGCCAAGTGGGGTGTCAACGTCCAGTGTCTCTCCGGCAGCCCTGCCAACCTCCAGGTCTACCAGGCCATCATGCCCCCTCACGGCCGTCTGATGGGTCTCGACCTCCCCCACGGTGGCCATCTTAGCCACGGCTACCAGACTCCCCAGCGCAAGTAAGTGCCTCTGAGATTGTAGTCAAAGAGACGAGCAAAGAGTCAAGCAAAGGGATAGGAAAAGAAAGGGGAAAAAAAGGGAGGGGTTCAACCCAAAACAAGCAACGGTCTCTAACATACATATCCAGGATCTCTGCCGTCTCCACCTACTTCGAGACCATGCCCTACCGCGTCGACCTCGAGACTGGCATCATCGACTACGACCAGCTCCAGGCCAACGCCATCCTCTACCGCCCCAAGGTCCTGGTTGCGGGTACCTCGGCTTACTGCCGCCTGATCGACTACAAGCGCATGCGCGAGATCGCCGACTCCGTCGGCGCCTACCTCGTTGTCGACATGGCCCACATCTCCGGCCTCATCGCCGCCGAGGTCATCCCCACCCCCTTCCTCTACGCCGACATTGTCACCACCACCACCCACAAGTCCCTCCGCGGCCCCCGCGGCGCCATGATCTTCTTCCGCAAGGGCGTCCGCTCCGTCGACCCCAAGACCGGCAAGGAGACCCTCTACGAGCTCGAGGACGCCATCAACTTCTCCGTCTTCCCCGGCCACCAGGGCGGGCCCCACAACCACACCATCACCGCCCTCGCCGTCGCCCTCAAGCAGGCCGCCACCCCGGAGTTTAAGGCCTACCAGGAGAAGGTCGTCGCCAACGCCAAGACCCTCGAGCATAAGTTCAAGGAACTCGGCCACAAGCTCGTCGCCGACGGCACCGACAGCCACATGGTCCTCGTCGACCTACGCCAGCACAAGCTCGACGGCGCCCGCCTCGAGGGCGTCCTCGAGCAGATCAACATCGCCTGCAACAAGAACGCCATCCCCGGCGACAAGAGCGCCCTCACCCCCTACGGCATCCGCATCGGTACCCCCGCCATGACCAGCCGTGGTTTCGGCGAGGCCGACTTTGAGCGCGTCGCCATCTACATCGACGAGGCCATCAAGATCTGCAAGGACACCCAGGCCGCCCTCCCCAAGGAGGCCAACAAGCTCAAGGACTTCAAGGCCAAGATCGCCTCCGGCGAGGTCGACCGCATCAACGAGCTCCGCAAGGAGATTGCCGCCTGGGCCAGCGCCTTCCCCCTCCCCGTTGAGGGCTGGCGTCTGGATGCCGGCATCTAAGCTGGCGGCCTCGTTTGATCTCCTCTCCAATTATCTTTTTCTTTCTTCATGCTCTTCGTCTTTCTTTTCATTTCTGAGATACCAAAAATCGTTTTTAACAAACAAGGCGGCAAAGATGACAAATGCCGCCACAAAAAAAGACGAAAGCGAATGTTCAACAATTTGGCAGGCTGTTTTGCTCTCTCCCACTCTCACTCCCTTCTTTTTGTCTTCATGTTTCTTTTTTTTCCTTGTTTAACATCAGGGCTGGCGCATCAAAATATTCCATTTCAACCGGGAATTCTCTAGAAAAAAAATCACGGCACCAATGGGAGGCAGGCATATCGCGGGTCGGTGGGTGACGGAGTTTGTTGGTTTCATCTTCTGATTTCGCTTCACTTGTATTTTATCTTCCCAGGATACGATCGCCAGCGGCCCACCTGCTTCAACTGCGCGGCGGGGCCAATATGAATGATTGATGGACTGTTGTTTCAAACCATGCGATTGATTCTCTCGATTGTGATGTCTGTGAAAAGCTGGCTACCTACAGGCATGCTCATCTTCTGAATGTGGACCATACATGTACTCTTTGACAGAGCTTCGAGATTACGCAGACGATGGATCAACACATCATGGGCACCACCCTTGCGGACGAGAAAAGAAAACACAGCATTGATCGCGAAGAAAACCAACCGCCAGGGCCTCACTCTCTGTTTTCCGGGAATTTTTGGACTCGGAAGTGAAAGCACCCTCCGTCCCACGATAACCCGTCGAACACAACCACCAACTCCCCATCCATATTGATCCATAAGCAGCACAAAACGCAACTTTCAACGAAAGACGACCAAACGGAGGTCAAGAGTCGGAGACCGCTCACCATGGGGCGGAGAGCATTTTCATCATGATCAAGTAGCAGAGTGCAGATCCACCTCAAGGAGACTGAAATTGAAGGAAAAAATATCATGTTATTTTTAAAGAAAAAGGGGGGAAGAGGGGGGGTTCGGATAAGAAAACTGTTTCAGATCAAGGGGGAAAACAGGCCATGCTCCTATAAGGCATGAAGGGGTATGTCAGGAGCATGGACAAACAGGAAGCAACTTGATGAAGCAGGAGTAGGTAGTAGAGCCAGAAACCGAGAACCAAAGTGAAAGATAGAGTAGGAACCAACCCCCCCCCCTTCTCCAAGCCCAATAACCATTAGACCTAAGGTAGAACAAGAAGAAGAGAAAACAGAATAGAAAGAAAGAAAGAAAGAAAGAAAGAAAAGAAAGGCCGTGAATGCATCTAGTAGCACACAAAATTCTGTTTCCATGCCATAATGACAGGCCCCATGAGGCCTGATGATCTCACTCGCTCCATCCATCGTGACCAAAGTCAAGTAGGATCCTTTCCAAGCACAAAATACGACGCCCTCCCCCCAACCCTTGTTTCGGTTGACCAGGAGTATAGATCCGCAAGTCGTAGGCAGAGGAACAAAAGTTGTAAAGAAGAAGAGGAAAAAAAACAACAACAAAAGCGATGGGCCGATAGACTTAGCGGCTCAGGGAGCAATACTCTCGGGGCTCATCATTCCAGTCGTATCGTCTTTGTCGGTCTGACTCATGCCGCCCTGGCTCTGCATGCTGTCCGTCCGCTCCATGCTCGGCGCCAGTGCCAGGAGCGCCGGGTTCGGAGCCGTCCCGTTGGGGAGTGCGCCGCCTCCTTTTCTCTTCGACGCCGCCGTGCCGCCGCCGCCGCCGGCTGCGCCCTTGTCGGAGGACGGGTTCAGCTTCGCCTCTGCCGCCGCCGCCTCCATCTTCTTCTTCTTCTTGGCGAGCGCGAGCTGCTCCTTGGGAGGGCGCTTCTGGGCGGAGATGATCTTGCCGCTCGCGCCGAGGCGAGGGCGCGGCTTCCGCTGCTTCGTGGGCAGGTCCTCGTCCTCGACCAGGGGCTGATCGCCGTTGGCGGTGAGCTTCGCGAGGAAGAAGGTCTTGACCAGCCCTATCTGGCTCTCGATGGTGTCCCTGGTGATGGACTCGGAGAGGGGCAGCGTGTTGAAGATGTCGTTGGACGTGGCGCCGGCCGTCTGGGTCTGCATCTGGTATTGGTTACGCACCCGGCTCTGCAGTAGGTGGAACGGCACGGATATGGAATCCAGGCCCATCTCCTTGTCGAGACCGAGGGCGCGGAAACCAAAGAAGTCCTCTCCGAGGTCCTCCGCAAAATCACCGCTCGTGAACTGGTCGCTGCCGTCGTTGAAAGCGCCGGCGTCGTCTTCCGCCGACAGCGCCGGCCGGAGGAGGTCCGCGAGATGCGTCTTCATCCTGTCGTGGAGTGTCCCGAGCCTGACGCCGAGCCGCTCGACATCGTCCACGACGTAGCCTTCCAGCGACTGAACATCGTGCCCGTTTTCGTCTAGGGTGTGGAGGATCACTTCCTCGGGAGTGAAGCGTGGCTCGACCCTCGCCGCGCCCGCCACCGCCGGTGTCCGCTTCTCGGCCTCACGGTAGATGTTGAATGTGTGCACCAGTTTCTGGAAATAATCGGTGGCGATTCCGGTGAAAGCATCCAACGCCGACGGCTGCAGCTCCTCGAACCCTGCGCTGTAGAGGATTTTGGCAATCGCACGCTTGAAGGCATTCTGGCAAAGCTGGGGTGCCATGACCGGCCCATCGTCAGAGACGAAATGGGGCTCGACGTCGAGCTCCCGAAACGGTTCAGAGTTTGACTTGGGGAATTGACTCGTGTATACCTGAAGCACCGTCGATTAGCGTGCGCCCTCAAAGACAAAGCGGGTATTCATCGACAAAACTCACCTGTGATTGAACCTGCATTTGCTTGATCACAGATATCTTGGTCGCCAATTTGCGCGTCTCCTGTATCTGGCGAATGTTGTCGTCCATTTTCTTCGCGAGCTTGCTCTTCGGCGAGATGAATGTCCCAGGGGGGACAAGACGGAGAAAATCCCCATGCTGGTTGATGACTTGGCCATCACCATCTTCCATCCATTGCAGCTTCGATGGAATGTCCGGGATGGTGCTGAGCGGGGTGTAGTAGTCTGGGATGACTTCGTCCTTCTCCTCCTCGATGTCATCGGCCAAGGTTTCCGCCGCCTTGCCTCCCGCGTCTTTGGGCATACCGGGCGTAGTCTCCGAAAGCGGGCTATGCAGCAGGCCATACGATTCTGCTTCCTTTTGGTGCAGGAGAAACCGGCGAATGCCCGCCTTGCTCCGCAGCAGAGCGGGAGAATCCACGCTCAGTTTATTGTCCACGAAAAGCAGAAACCGTTCCTTGGCAGCCAGCGCACGATCTTTTTTGGTGCTCTGCTTCCAAATCTTGTACTCCTCGTCTTCATAGACCTGATCAGCGGCCTGTCCGAATGCTTGGTTCAGGGTCATGCCGTTGATCCTGGGGCCATCAATGTCCATGGCATCGGCATTGCTTGTGATCCCCGAAGCGCCATTGGCCGCCCCGGGGGTGATGGAACCAATCGGGGGGGTGCCAAAACCAATGCTGCCGTCCATAGCCTCAGAGCCCTCCCTCCCTAGCTTAGTCGGTAAGCCGTTGATCTGTAGAAGAGGCTTCTGATCGACGATCGGGGTGTCCTCCTTCTGGTCACTCGGGGCCTTCCGTGACTTGTTTGCGCCTTTGGTTGTGGCCTTGCGGCCGCGCGAGGACATGATGGGCTCGTCGTCGGAATCCTCGCCGGCATCATCTTCCCCTCCATTTTGTTTCTTTCGCTCCTCGGCTTCGACTTCGGCTCGGGACCGGATGACCAGGTCGGGTATGAGGGGAATCAGCTTCTCGGCCTCCTTGCGCATGCCGTTGGCCATTCGTCTCAGTGGATGGTTCATGTCCTGGTTGTACTTGAGGCAATTGTCCCAGATCAAGTTCAGATCAACCACAAATTCGGCTTTCGACTTGTAGGTCAAGGACTTGAGCTTTTTCGTCATGGTGCCGAGATCCATGGGGTTTTTGATGACTGAAAGGGGGTGAAGATTTGTTAGCAAAACTTTGTCATTCATTCACGTCATCAAGGTTTAGTGTCTCTGGTCGCCCTACAATTATAATAGTCAGGGGCATCTCTCTTGTTGACCCTGGTCAAGAAGGGCGTCGAGTATTCGGTGTGTGCTTTGAGCTCTGTCAGGACTTTCTCGAGAGCCTCGTAAAGCTCTTCCTGGTTGATGTTCTCCTCGTTTGCCCATTTGCTTCGATTCTTTCTCACTTCGTTCATGAGGAGTCGGAGCTCGGCGTCTGAGGCGCGGACCTGGTCTCGCTTCATGTCTATCCTCGCGATCAGGTGCTTGAGGGTGAGGCTAGAAGCCCCAAGATTCGCGCTGCTGAGGGAGCCCTGATTGGCAGCCTGCATGCCATTCACGTTGGAGTTGCTGTTATGTTCCATCTCGGCCTGCAGCTGCTTCTCCGAGTCCTCGAGCTGCTGCTGCTCGAGCATCGCCGTCCGATCGTTTTCCAGCGTGTATATGATGGTGTGGAAGCTCCTTCGCGCGGCGGCCTCGGCCGCGATCCTGACCTGGTCGAGCTTCTGGATCGCGTCGTCCCCGGGCTTCGCCTTTCCGTGCGAGCCATCGCCGGCCTTGAACTTGTCCGCCACTTGGCCGGGAGACTTGACAGACTGAACCGGAGAGCTGCCTGATTTGGACGGTGACAGGAGCGAGTTGGCGGCGGCGGCGGCGGTAGCGACCGTCGAGTGGTTCTGGGACTTGAAGGAAGAGGATGCAGCGAGGTCTCCGGCGTCGTCTTCATCTTCTTCATCGTCGTCGTCGTCGTCGTAGTCATCTTCGTCGATGGCGCGTTTCGCCTTCTTCAAGGGCGGCTCCTTGATGGGCTCGTGGTCGGTGGTGGGAGGGAGGGTGACGGAGGGGGTCGGGGGGTACCGCTCGAGAGCCTTGATGGCGTCGAGATTATAGGAGCCATCGTCGCCGAAGAGCAGCGCAACCTTCTCCTCGGCTGCCCGATAGAGATCGGCGAAATGGGCGCGTCGCTTCTCGTCCTCGGCGTCGAGTGCTGCCTCAGGCACCAATCCCAGGGAGTTGTCGACAGGCGTCGCGATACGCGCCGGAGCGTCATCAAGCAGGTGGAAACTGCGGGAACTGCTGGAATGACTTAAGGCGGTCGGGGGCCAGGCGAACTGGCCATTGGAGAAGGACATATTGGGGCCCGGTGGATGGAAGCGAGGGCAGGGCCCCTTTCGCCATGCGCCGAAGAATGCGCTCGCGTGCGGGCGGACCGGGGGCGTCTGCGGAGCTCAAGATGGCATGGGACCCAAGAGCGGCATCGATATGGATGGGAGACGGGGTTTCGCGACGCTGAGAGATGGGACGCTGTGTTTCCGAGATGGATCGATTGCCCGCTCATTCGCAGACCGAGACGTGAGGTTGAGGATCTGGAGGCGTGTATGCATGGGGCGCTCCAAAGCGGGACTTTTCCCAGTGTGGTCACCGTCCGCGGCAAGAGGTCGCTGGCTCGCTACTGCCAAGTGCAGGAGTGCACCCGAACGGGCCTGTGCTAGCGCGCCTGAGGCTGCCGGGGGGGGGCGGGAGGAGAGCTGAGTACCGCGCTAGCCGCCTGGAGGTACCGCGCTTAGCATTCTGGGTACCTGGGGCGAGGTACCTCAAGACACAGGACCACGGCATTCACAATCTGATAGTACCTCTTCAAGTCGTAGCCCGTCAAGTCTCGACCAGAGTGCGACTCGGTACCTCCCGACCCCTTCAGGCTGTCTTCATCGCGGTGTCAGATCAGACCGCGAAGAATGTCACGTGAGACTCCTTCTCGACCTGATGCGACCCTGCTGAGTCATCCAGACCACGGGCAACCTCGAGTCCTCCAACTTCCAACTTCAACAAGTTGCATCAACATCATCATCAGCCTGAGTGCGACGATACGCCTGCGAGCAAATCAAACACAAGGGATTTCGTCACTCTTCATCTAAACGGCATTCAGCTCATCAATTGCTCGAATCATGATTGAGCCGTCGCATATGAAGCAATGAGGAGCCCGCACCAAACGAGACGCTGCTATCGAGACTCGCAATAAACCACCGGCGGCCCTCTCTGCCCTCTACCCTCTCCCTCTCGACCAGCGACTTATTACGAGTACGATACTCCGTACTGCCGCCACCCCTGTCAGAGGCGATACAGTACTCCGTACTCCGTACTGGCACTCGTATGCGTACAAAAATACTGTACTGTACTCCGTACCTGTATGCTCATCCGCGCCACTTGTGCCCTGGCCACAGAGAGAGCTTCTTCCAACAACAACCGTTTCGACCACAGCAGCGCCGATCGCAAGCAGCTCCCCTCACGCCGCATTCTCGCCGTCACACCTTTGACCTCTGAAGCCTTCTTTCGTGGATCAGTGACGACTTTGTTGCCCTTTAGGGCCTTCTTTGCGATCGAAACACTCTCCTATACAAAGGTCCCCTCTTTCTCTTGAAGATCCCGGGAATTGCACTCATCGAGCCATGCGCATACGTCTGCCCTTTGCAGGTGCGTACGTCATTATCAGACAGAATCCCGTCGACTGCATACATATGCCTGGGCACCTTTTCCTCCCCCCCCAACAAATACCGCATGCTTCATCATGAGCAGGCAGAAAGTTTTTCGACTTGGTGACGACACGAGCTTCCTCCTGTCGCAGCATGATTCATATTCTCAGTCACCATTAAAGGATGAGATCGCACCGTGCTAATGACTTGAGATTCTCAAAGGCATCTTCCTGCTCCTGCTCTCGCTGGCCGGCTACGCTGGACTCACAACGCTCAAGCTGGGAAAATATGTCAATGACAAGGTCCTCCACTTCCTGACCTTCTTCATCCTCACCGTCGTCTTCTACTGGGTCGTCGACACCAGCCGCCGACGCACCCTCCACATGACGGCAATTGCGTGCACACTCATACTCGGGGTCGGTTCCGAGTTCCTCCAAGCCGCCCTGCCAAACGATCGAGACTTCGACGCCTACGATGTTGCAGCAAACGTCGTGGGGAGCCTGCTCGGACTTGGTCTATGCACGTGGTACCACAAGCGCATGCTGGAACGAAAGAGGCAGCGCAAGACATACGCTGCCGTCCCCGGAGAGGACACCGCAGATGTCGAGCTGGGAGAAGGGCACGAGACGGGCGTGACAGCCGGTCCTGCCCGGAGCTTGGAGGAGGTGGTGGACAACTGGGACGAAAACGCAGTGGATCACTGGGACGACGAGGTGGAGGATGTCACCGAGGCCCCTCAAATGCCTCCAGTCGTGAACAAGGAGGCCAGCCCAGCCGACACGAAAACCCATGGAAAACGCATGGACTGAGTCTTTTGCCTGAACTCGCAAATTCGAAAACGCGCTTCAAGTGAAAGTATTCTCGATCATGGTGGACTCGATCATGTTCTTCGTCGTACAATCTACAATCCTCAAATGCGATTCAAGCATGCTTCATTCCATGAAGAAAGACACCCGAGTTCTCTCTGTACCCAGCCGTGACATCTGAGTGACACTCTATAATCTTATCAATAATTCGAAGATCAAGGGACCCATCCATGATACTATTCATATGAAACATGGATCAAAGATCTGAATAGAATTGGGAACACTTCAAGAAGCGTGGCTCATACAAAATAAGACGTTCATTTATGTTCAGTCCATCTGGCAATGACGCGGAATACATCAAATCATTGAAGTCCGTCGCCGCCAAAATCACAACTCCGAGCTACCCTAGAGTCGAGACCCGGCGGCTCTCGGTGAAGGTAACCCCGCCATCCGCCCCTCACCGAGGTGAGCCTCCCGCTCGCTGCCCGGACCCGAATTGAATGTTGCCCATCATCAATCAAGCTCGACTGCGCAGAACCGAAGCTTGGCGTCTGAACTCTGAAATCCACCATCCCTCGATCAGCGGAACATGGCCAGCTTAGAAAAAACGCCAGCCCCCAGGTCTGTGAATGCGATCCAGTGTAGTAGACCTTGATGAGGGAGGATTCAATCTTGGACAATGCTGACCTGGACCGTTGCAGCGGCAAGGAGGCCCCTACCAACCCGCGAGGCATCCCGTATGCCCCTTTCGTCGACAAGGTCGAGGACTATGTCTCCTCACGGGCGGACGTCGAGCCGACACTGCGGAACTTCCAGGAAATGATCTCGTGAGCACCGGACTGCGGAACGCTGCAGCGCTGCGACGACGGGACTGGGCTAATTGGGGCCCGAGGCAGAAAATACCAGTTCATGGAGGCGAACCTCAACCGCCGGATGACCGGGCTGAAAGACAAGATTCCCGATATCCAGAAGACCCTTGACTCTGTTCTCTTCCTGAAGCTGAGAAAAGTACGGCCTGGCTGCTGCTCGAATTGGAGAAAAATGGGGCTCTTCTGCTGGACTTGGAAGCTGACCAGAAGATCAGGACGAGGCCGAAGCCATCGAGACGACGTTCGAGCTCAATGAGACGCTCTACGCCAAGGCGAACATTCCTCCCACGGAGGAGGTCTACATCTGGCTCGGGGTATGACGATCGACCCTTTTTTCTTGGTTTTTTTTTTGGGGGGGGGGGGGGGGCCCGATCATGTTGGCTGTGTCGGGGGGG
>NQYS01000002.1:1917761-1935091 GCA_003055955.1 Escovopsis sp. AC | reverse complement strand
GCGATGCTGGTGTCGGGATCGCGGGGGAGCTTTTGCGCTGACGATGATTTAGGCCAACGTGATGCTGTCATACCCGATCGGCGAGGCGGAGACGTTGTTAACGACCAAGCTCAACGCCGCGAAGACGAGCTTTTCGAATTGCGAGGAGGACATCGAATTCCTGCGGGAGCAGATCACGGTGGGTACGGCCCCGGGGAGCCGCAGGGGCGCGGTATATCGAGACGCAGCGCTGACCATGGGGGCTCGCAGACGATGGAGGTCGCAATCGCCCGGGTGTACAACTGGGAGGTGGTGCAGAAGAGGAAGGAGAAGGAGGAGGAGGAGAGAGAATCCAAGGAAGCAAAGAGTAAAGGCGCATAATAGAATCAAACACTTTGGAGCACTTCAAGTCTGGCAACTCGGTGCGGCAGTGAGGCTCTTTGCCATATCCGTAATTTTTTGTTTTGTTTTCTCGCCATCTGAGTAGACTACATGTACGCTGATTTGTTGACCCATATGGGATGATGGATAAAACACCTCCATGTATAGGCCAGCACAAACAACTTGTTGATCCAGGCCAAGCATCATAGATTGAATCTCGACGCATGGAGTGATGGATCCAGAGGAGGTTGTTTGTGCTCGACGGACCAGCTCTTCATCAGATATTCGTCTATGCGAGTGTATCCCTGTAACGGGGTTTATGGGCAGGTGTCTTAGTAAGCACTCTTCAATTGGCCGACCCGAGCTGCCCCGATTGATGCATTAATTGGGTTAAGACGATTTTCTCCATCTACCTGGGTTTTTGGACTTCCAAGTTCTATCAACGTTCATGCCCGCCGACTTGCTGCTTGCGACAAAAAGGCCCCCTCACCTCCCCTCCAAGACCAATGCCACAGCGATGAGGAGGCATGCTCAGGAATGGGATACGGGAGCTGGGGCGAAGGCGGCAGGTATTGGTGAGAAACCTCCTAGCACGTATCGAGGCCAATGCTGATCCTCTCGCCCGACAGACGCTCCATCGCCTGCTGTCGCATAGGCAGGTCCGCACCTACGTCGCATCCCAGACCGCGATAGCTACAACGAACGGCCATGAGGGGGGTGAAGTGGCCGTGAGAATCAGGAATCATGACGGATTCAGCCAAAGCTCCGCGCTCCGGCGCGGGGCTCTCCCCATCCGAAATCACCCATCCTCTACCTTGAGGCATTCCCCGAACACGCCCTCAAGTCGACCTTGGAACGCAGACACTCATCTGACGGATCGTCGGATTCATGATCGAACCTCCCACAGACGAAGACATCGAAGCACCTCGGACCGAGTGCGAAAAGGTCACAGTGAAGGGAATCCGCTCCAAGCCAATCGTGACAATGGCTCACCCATCAAGCAGGTCCAGTTAGGCCTAGGGTGGACAAAAAAAACGCCGAAATATTCGAAATCATGGAGGAATCTATCACCCAATATTCTACTCAAGAGGATCATCGAGCCCCATCCAGACTCGCACTATTGGAAGCATCAGGTGGCACTCGCCCGCAGTACCCGCCTGCCAATCGTCTTGCTGCAGCTGCTCCTTCGACGCGAGGAAGGCTTCTCGACGGGCGATAAGCCCATCTACGCAGCACTGCCATCGCCCGAAAAGTGGCGAGAGATATTGGGCATTTTGTGCAAGAAAGGCTATGGCCAGAGACATTTGAGGCTGCTACTGTTCACCCTCGAGGGTGCGACAGACGAGGAACGGTGCCACAGAGCCCTGAACTTGGAGATTCCGATACCGAACTTCATATTCAATTTTCTCGTCCGATCGACCTCCATGATCAGCAGAGTGTCTACCCTCAGCTCGATGATTGATCTTTGGCGCGAATCATGCAGAAACGCCATTGAAGAGGCCAGAAAGGAGGCCACCAGGGATTGTCCGCGCGAGCATAGCGGGGCAAACTTTCGCAGGAACCGGAATCAAATCTTTGCTCCCTCCGAGTTTGACCTGACTATGAATCTGCTGGCCTACCATTCCGCTTGTCTCGAGCCGAGGCTCATGCTCAACTTGGCGGATGTCGCGGTGGAGTACATCCGGGGGATCGCGACGCTGCCGAACCCCTCGGAAAAGATGTACCAAGATCAGTGTGTCTTGTTCAACAACACTTTGAGGGCTTTGCAGCCACAGCCGCGGCTGCAAGCCGCCCAGATCTCGTCGCCGAATGCATTCTTCTGGGAGGCGCAGAGGGTCCTGCTCGCCATGTCGGCCGAGATGGACCGATCCTTGCTCGTGAACCGCGAGGGCTTCCAGGCGATACGAAGTGTCCTGTCTGGCCTGCCCAAGAATCGCACCGAGATTCACAGCTCTTTGCGACACGCAACATCGTGGCCGCCTTACATTCAGCCCGCAGACGGCATGGACGAGGTCGCGGAGCCCGAGGACAGCTGGAGCCGTGCCGTGAGTGCCGGGGCCCTGATGCAGGAGGCCGGATTTTCCAAGGAGGACCAGGACGACGCCGTAGATATCCTCAACGGCATGGCGGCCGACGGGACGCCGACGATCCAGCAGCGGACCGCCATTGCCAGAGAACGAAGCCTGAGCTCCTGGGAGGCGTCCATCCGGGCGACTCGCAACGCGCACGAGGCATGGGACAGGTTCCGCAACCCTCCCCAGGCTGGCCTGCAACCCGGAGTCCCCCACTACGCAGCCATGTTCGAGAAGCTGGTGCTGCAAGAGGCGGACGCGCATAGCAGGCTGCTGCCGGGCGACAAGGCCATCAATTTTCCCGTGCGGCAGGAGTCCAACCTGACCGAGTTTGAAAAGGCGAGACTGCGGCCGCCCAGTATCGCGCAACTCTTCGAGCGCATGCTCGAGGAAAAGATCCGCCCGGCCGGCAACTGCCTGCATGTCCTGTTGGCCAACGCATCATCAGTCGAGACGGCTCGTCGCTACATTGATCACAGCCCTGAGAGCCATCAGCTCAAGTGGAATTTGTATCGGGAGAACCCGGATCCGGGGCTTTTGAAGAAGCTTGACGTTGGAATTCTTGCGGGGTATATCCAGGCATTGACGGCTCACGGAAGTAAGCGGTCGGGAAACAAGATGATGCGAGCGATCCGCATGGCGAGACTGCGGTTCGGGACGTCGAAGTCTCCAGCGGCACAGACTGTTTGGGGAACAATCTTGAAGAACCTCTCGCAGCACCACGTGGCCATGAAAATCTCCCTTGGCCTGCAGCTCAAGCTACTGCTGCATGCCATGGAGCAAATGGGCGGTCGCGACGGCATAACGCTACGAGCCTTTGTCCAGTTCAGCAAGGGGATTAGGAAGATTGTCAGGCGGGAAATCGACCCGCTGGCCGAGCTTCTGACCGAGAATGAAGCAAGCGCGTCAATGGATCCCTTGTTACGTCTTTATGAGAAGGATCCCGCCGCCCAGGCGACATCGCCGGTATCCACGGAAGCGCCAGGAAAACAAACGACCTTGACCTCGACCAGAGAAGGGCCCGAGACCCAGCCGCCCGACATGCTGTTCCGCAGTGGGGCGGCGCGCATGAAGGAGCTCTTCAACACCCTCAAAGCGCAGGAATGCGAAAGCCAGCGGTTCTTCGACAAGCACCGCGTCGCGGCGCTGGATCGCATGGCGTGGCGCAAGGACCTGTTCAGGAGCGACCACGCCCACGAGTATCTGCTCGCCCTGGCGTATGTGGGCGAGTTTGAGGAGATGGCGGCGGTGCTGAGCGGACTCATCCGGGAGTGGAGCCAGCCGGATGTGGTGGAGGCCCTGGTGGAGGTTGACGAGCCGCCGCCGCACGCGGACTTCTTTGAGGCCCTGTGCGCATTCCGCCTGCTTGCCGAGCCCATGGTCGACGAGGGCGTCGTCGAGGGCTTGCGGGGACAAATCACGGAGAGCGGAGTGGGCTGGCTGTGGCCCGACGGAGCGGCGATTCAGACCTACCTGGATATACAGGAAGACGACTCGACGGCGACGTTCGCGCGCGTACTAGAATGGGTACGCAAGAAGAGAGACGAGCACAGGGGTCTTGAGGCGGCCGATCTTGATGGAGATTTTGATCTATAGAAAAGATAACATCTTTGGAATGAGATCAATCTAACACGGAGGACCGTAACTAGTCTTGGATTCAAAAAAGAAGGCCAAAGAGAGGGGGGAACGGACGGACTGGGAATACTTGTGAGAGGACAAGGCGCTTTGGATTCTTTTGATACCCCTTTGAACGGAGTGTGGAAGAGGGACAGAGTCCCTGGAGAGGGGGAACTGTATGTACAGCACTATGTATGATTGTGCCGCGGAACCGGGTCTTGGGGGTGGCTCTTCAATCAAGTGGAATTCGTTGCCAAGGGGCGTCTGCTCCCCCCTGATGTCTATGACGAGGACACCTTCTAGATGTCGACCATGAGATTTGAGCCTGACCGAGCATCCACTGATACGAGTCAACATCGACAACAGCAATTGATGGCACAGCATGGGCGCTTAGCGAATCTCGGGCCAGGGTCAGGGTTACAGCAGCAGGGTTGGCAAGGTGATTGGCCAGCAGCGTCCGGCCTCGAGGCGCCACGCGCGGCTGCCGGAGCCGCCGCCAATGAAGACGCAGCCGCGCGGATAAACGCGGCGGGTGTGAAACGACATCTCGAACGACGTCGGTCCTCGTCTCTCCAACGACGTGCCTCATCGAGGGCCATCGAAGCCCATCGTCGTTCAAGGGCCACGGCCCCTTTGTTCTGGACCTACAGGTGTCTCTGTCTCCATGGCCGACTCTCGTCTCCGACTGGCGCGTCGTCGCCCGTGCCCGGCTCTTCGGTATCGACTCAGGGTCCTTGGTCGGGAGTGTCGTCTACTCGTACGAGTACGAGCACGAGCACCGGTATCACTGTGTGGGAGGGCTGCAGGGGCTCGGCAGCAAGCTTGATCCAGGATCCAATGCCTCTACCGTTTGTGTTTGCGTCTCGGATTGATGACCTGAATTTGCGGGTTCTGCACGCGCCATGTGGCCGCAGGGAATGGCCAGGCTCGGGTTGCATCAATACCTACATAAATCGCTGGGGGCGATCCTGTTTCCCCCCCCCCTTTCCCCTTGGAGGGCTGTGTTCCCTTCTTTCTCCCCGATCTTGAATGGTTTCTTTGTTCGATCGCTTCGACAGTGCTGGTGTGACGTTCTTTGATATACCCTCTTTTCTCTCTACACACGTTCATTATATTCGTCGTCGTCGTTCACTGACTTCAGTCCTTGTCCCTCTGTGCTGAGGTCATGACAGACTGATCGCTTTCCAGTTCTGATTGATCTATTGTCGTTCCTTTGTTCGATTCACTGCATCTCTATTGAGGAGCTTTCAAGCACGAGCGCTGCCTGACCTTTTTCGCTTATCATCTTGTGCTCGTTTCTCTCACAGGAGAACAATAATTCCAGACTCACCTTTGTTTTCATTTGGATACCCTTGGGGTTCCAGACAACATCATCACCACCACCACCACCACCGACGTTCTCTCTCATATCTTTATTTCGATTCTCCTCCCTCTTTTACCAATTATCTTGCCACCTCCATCGCGGAATCACCGCTCCTCAAGATGCGCTCTCCGCAGCTGAGCCTCGTTCTTTACCTTCTTTTCGCGACCCAGCAGACGATAGCGGGCCCCTTAAAGGTTGCTGGCAGAGGGTTCGTCTTTGAAACACCCCTTCCCTCTTCATTTGCTGACTCGAGTATCAGATCTGGGCCGCTCAACACAACTTCGACACTTGGCGGAGATGCCACGCCGACTGGGATCGGACATCCTGGGTATGCGGTGCCTCAAAGAAAAGAAGATGGACGAGCAAGTCCCGGTCTCTGATTCTCCCTATGATGCAGCTCCCGCAATCTTACCTCGACGCGCCCTGCTACGACCACGCCGCACCCTCAGTATCAGATGTTAACGGAAGTTTCAATCGACATACCGGAGTCGATGCTGACAGAGACGCTGCTGGAGAAGGCAACGGGGCCCAAGACGATAGTCCTGATACCCATCGATGAATTAACGACAAGGCCGGTGAATCGTACAAGGGCGACCTCGACTCCCGACGCGTTTCCCACAATTCCTTCGCTCAACATGACTTCCACCCTGCATTCGAATTCGTCTCACCGGACCAGCGAACGGGCTACATCGACGAGCGCTGCGCCCCGGATCACTTCTTTGGAGCCACAGACTCCACCGCGTCCTTCCCATAACGCTACCTTGACGGCCCCTGAAACTAGGGCTCACAACTCGACCGTCATCGTCACGACTCCCCCAGCTTCGTCGACCTCGGAGAGCAGCGGAAAGACTTCCTTGACAGCGACGACAACAGAGCCCTCGATCTTTGTGCCGCCTGTACCAACTCTACCCGCGAATCAAACACGCCTCGCAAACCATACACATGCCGCCACGTCCTCGAAAACCAAGTCCCCCACGGATATCACGTCTATCTCGATCCCAATGACGACGACGACAGCGACGACGACGACGATATCGGCCACAAGGACCGAGCCTTACTACATGACGTCCGAGATCCCCAGGCCAATCACCGTGGCCAACCCCCAGAGCACGCTCGCCCCCGAGGACGCGTACCAGCACAACCTCGACCAGGCAAGGCGCTTCAACACCCTCTACGGCGGCCTCGCTGCCGGCTCCCAGTGCACCGCCGGCCAAGTCGCCTGCATCGACGGCAAGATCGCCACGTGTCCCGCAACCGGCGCCCAGTTCGCCCTCGCATCCTGCGGCTGGTCGAACCTTCGGTGCTTCGTCATGCCCTTGAACCACACCGAGGGAGTCGTCATTGGCTGCAACGATGTTGCCGAGGCCGGCAA
Source organism: Escovopsis sp. AC (assembly GCA_003055955.1). Classification (NCBI taxonomy): domain Eukaryota; kingdom Fungi; phylum Ascomycota; class Sordariomycetes; order Hypocreales; family Hypocreaceae; genus Escovopsis; species Escovopsis sp. AC. The sequence goes on along the minus strand of NQYS01000002.1, from coordinate 1,928,307 downwards.
GATTCTCGCCCCGTCCTCAAGCAGCACGACGACCAGTCTTCTCCCGTTCTTGACCACTGCGTTCAAGACCACTGCCCCGACAATGACGACCACGACGACCACGACGATGGCGACGACGACCGCCAAGAACACCACGTCCGCGAAACCAACGGCTATCACTCTCACGAGTGTCGTCGTCATCAGCGATCTTCCTGCCGCGACCGGCCTGGAGCCCACGTCCCTCCCGCCGCCGCCGCCGACGACGACGACGACGACGACGACGACGATGACACCGAAGATCAGTAATACCACACAGCACATCACCGCGGCCGAATCAACCTCTTCCTCTGCCCTGTCCGCGATCAGCTTGCCGCACAACTCGACCACGACGGCCCCCGTGCTCCCGAAGACTACGGGCGTCATATTGCGTCCCATCCCGGAGGCCCTCGACCCGCTCGCCTCGGGGCTCTTGAGGAAGGTGGCCGTGACGCCCAAGCAGACCGTCTCTTTGGTCTTCACCGTGACGGTCACGAACGAGCACTATGTCACCGTCACCGCTACCCCGGGCGCGTGAGTGTGCTGTTCAAGGCGGCCTGGAAAGGCGATCATTCTGAGGGTCATTCCCCGAATGGATGATGATTCAAAGAAGGACACGCTTTGCCCTGCGTTGGGATGCACGACAGCGAGGGGGGCAACGCCAGCATCCGTCCATTGTGCTGTTCTTGTACCAATTTCCGTTTCATACTATATAGATGTAGGCAAGTATGTATATACGACGACGTCCTCCCGGAATTTCCTAGCCCTGTTGGGTTCACCCAACGACCTCATGTGCATCAAATGGAAGAATTGTATTCTGCTATAACCGAGCTTTCTTTATTACAAAGAGGCAATATAGCTTTCTAGCCTTCCGTGTGGACTATATATCAAGCCCTAGCCCATGCGAATTACCCCCTTCCGATGAAACCCCCCTTGGAAACCCTGCTGCCTATCTTTCTCCAGCCGCAAAAGAAATTGCAAAGAAGGGGAAAAAATGAACAAATAATAGAACGGGAAAATATCGAAACCGGGTCTCAAAGAGAAAAGAAAAGAAAAGAATCCCGCCTCAGGAGTATCTGGGCCCGCGCTCATGCTTCGAAACCGAAAGAATATGCTTGGATGGTATACCAAAACGCCCATTATCAAGGAAAGACAACACACACGGAATCAAGGGGATGGAGGAGATGAAGTGGAGGAATCGCGGGTGGGGCTGATGCTTCGCTACGTGGCGCGAGTCAGGAGCCGGCTGCCACTGGCCTGCTCGCAGCCGACTCTGCGTCGGCGGCGCCGTACTTGTCCTCCCACAGCTTTCGGATGACCTGGTAAATGAATATGTACTGCACGTTGCCCTGAACCATGGCGCGGCGCTGCTGGCGCAGGGTATCCACCGTGTCGTAGACCAGGTCGGGCCCCTCGATCGGCGAGTCGTGCTTCTCGAGGGCGCCCGACTCGAGCTCCCGGATGAGGTGCTCGAGACAGATGAACGTGCCCGTGCGGCCGACGCCGGCGCTGCAGTGGATGACGCGCGCGCTGGCCGGGCTGCTGAGCGACTGCGAGAGCCGCATGAGCTCGAAGAAGGTGTCGATGTCCTCGAGCGTCGGGACGCCAAAGTCGGGCCACCGCCTGTAGAGCAGGTGCCAGACGACCCGGGGCTCGGCCTCTCCCTCGATGCTGAGCAGGAGCTTGCGCTTCTCGATGGCGCCGCCGCGGAGGTTCTCCGTCGAGTCGTACGTGAGCTGCGCCTTCCAGCCGTCGTTCCACGCGTCGCTCTCGTTGAGGCTCCATAGCGCCTGGCCCCCCTCGAAGGGGAAGTACTGGTCACACTTGACGGTGCCGGACTCGATCATGCTCGTGAGCTGCACGATGACGGCGGGTGAGTCGATCTGCTCGGCGATCATGCGCCAGACGTAGTCGAACGAGGGCTCCGTAGGGCCCTGCATCGCGATGTATCGGAGCGGGGCTTTGGTCTTGTCGGACAAGGACTTGAGCTCAATGGTGGAGGCATTGACATAGTCGAGCTCGCTCTCGGGGACACAGAGTCGGACGCGGTTATGGTTCCATGGTTTGATGTTGCAGTAGCGGTCCATGACACCCTTGATCTGGATCTGAGCATCGTCCTGCTTGAAATGGGTCCACGGGCAATCTTGGGCATCCTCGTTGTGCATTCCCTGCGCGATTCGGTTCCGTTCGGCCCACGTGAGTTCCTGATATTTGTTCTCCATTTCTACCAAAGAGCGCAAGAGATTAGCCACGATTTGCTCAACCCGCGGAAGCTGGTCTCAGAGAGCTTTCACGTCCCCGTTGCCTGGGTGAGATCGCATACCTTGATTCGATAATGTCATAAACTTGGGCAATTTGAGGGGAGTCTGGCTGGAATTGACGTGGTTCTTGCTGATGCTGTTGCTGTTGACAGTATTCTCGCTATCGCTGGGCTTCTTCTTCTTCTTCTTTTTGTCGGCTTCGGACTGCGCTATCGGTCTCGCGATCTTGCTCCGCGGCAAGTTTGGACTCTGTGCAATGGCAGCTGGCGTCTGGGACTTAGTCTGGGTCTGGGTCTGAATCCGAGTCTGCGCCTGCGTCTGCGTCTGCGGCGGGTTCGTGGGAAGGATCTCGGCCGGGGGAGGTTCGTCTCGGGCCCGCTTCGCCGGGCCGCGCAGTCGCAGGTTCTTAAAGGCTGCGATCTTGCTCGGCTTCGGCTGCTGCTGGAGCTGCGGCGGAGCCTGCGGCGGCTTGGAGGCGTCGTTTACGGGGAGGCTCTGGGTTGCGACCGTCATGTTGCAGTCGATGGCTGTCTCGATCGCGGGAGGTTTCGGTTTGCGCCTGAACTTGGGGATCCGATCCATGATATACAGCCTCTATTTGGAGTGACGAGCTGCTGATGCTGATGCTGATGCTGGTGCTGGTGAGGATCTGCTCGAGGAAGATGGCTCGGTGGCGGCCGTGAGGCGCAGTACGTATGGAGGATGGGTTGGTGGTAAAGAAGAACTGCGGCCGCGCGACTTGGAGATCCGGTTCGGGGAGGGCGCAGGGAAGAGCCGGACCCTCCTTTTCCTCTGCGCAATGGGTCCCCTGCCCGTTCGTTTCTTGGTGCCTTCCTATAGATTTCCTGTCTAGGATCTGACCCGCAGGCGATGCAGAGGATGAGACAAGGGACGATGTCAGAGGTACTGTAGATAGAGGGAGATGGATGACGACGATCTGCAGGGAGGCGGAATGCTCCCGACGTAAGCAACTTGTTTTTCCGGTTTGCTCGGCCTGCTGCAGGAACGCATCCGGCGTCGATCAGCGCGGGCGTACTAGTGGCGATAGTGGTATTCCAGGATACGTATTTGGCAGACGGAAGAGGAGCGAAGGTTGTTTTGGGGTTGGGGGGGGGAGGGGAGAAGGATGAGACGGAGAATGAGGAGGAGGTGGAGGGGGATGGGGAGGAGGATCGTCGGAGTCCACGACTCGGTCGAGACACGTGATCAGACGAGACGAGAAAATGCTGCTGTTAAGAATAAATTCTGGGAATAATTCGTCAGGGAAGGAGCTCGATGTTGGATGGATGCGAAATAAAAATGGAAGCAACGACGGGCCCGGCTCGTTGCACGACCGCACCTTCCCAAATCGCGCGCCCTCCCGCCCGCCGTGCCAAGAGAGCTTATCGGCACTGTGACCTTACCCGATGCGGCGCAGCGGCGGCCGGTGCCGGCGCCGGTGATGCGCATTGAGCTGGCGAGACCCGGCGGCCGAGGCACAGGCTGTGCTGGACAAGGGGGGGAGACTTCTGAGCTCTCCCGCAGGTCTCGAATGAGAGTTCGGGAAGGGCAATCTGTCGCGTGCGACTCCTTGCGTTACTCACTACGGAGTTCGGAGTACGAGTATATTGTGTTTCTGACTGACTCGGTACTCCGTACGAGTACAGTAGGAGTGGCAGGAGTCACGGTTCTTGCGGACATCCGCCTCGACGTGGCACGCGACTTGTGATATCGTGATATTTGGCACTCAATTTCGGGATGTCACTTGGAGTTCCACATGATCCGCGCCCTACGGCACAGTCAGCCCGGCACTCAAGGATACAGTATGACCTGATCTCGCTAAATTTCGGGATATTGACTGCGTGTTTGTGATGATTCACAGCCGCAATGTCTTGACCGAGAGGCTTCCTCCAGGGATCCGTCAAATCGATGGCCACGCATAGATATTTCCCTGATATAAGCACAACACAGATATATACTAGTCTCTGGACATTTTTCCAGAAATATATCCGCTCTCATATCATACAAATGAGCATCATGCTTCCAAGCATGATCTCTTCATTCCCTCAACCCCCCCCCCCCCTTTTTTTTTTTTTTTTGACTCCAAATCAAGAATCATTTCGTTGCCTTTTCAGCCACTAATAGGCTCATGGTAAGACGCTCACGGTGCATGTGTTTCTTTCTTCCTTTCCCCCCTTCCTTCCTTTGGCCTCCAAATTTTGCATCCAAAACCTTTGGCTCAGCCTCGGGGCCTCTCATCATCCACCACCACAACCCCCCCCCAAACAAACATCACACCACCCACGCCACCCACCATGTCCAGCTTATGTATGTACAGTACACCTAGCTTTTAGACGGCCGAGTATACTCCAGTGACGAATCTGCCACACTCGACCTTTTGCTCGAGCGTCACCTTGCGGCCCTTTCCGCTCTCGCCCAGTCGGGCTGTCTGGCGTGGTGTGAGGCACAGCCGGTGCGTCTCGCCCTTCCTCCCATGGGCCGCGTCACCCTCGCCGCCGTCGAGCGGGCCAATGTACGTCGGCGCGTTCATGTTGCTTCGCTTCCCCGTCCCGAGCTGGTAGTACTCGTTGCCGCCCCAGAAGACAACGTCGGAGCCCCAGTTGGTGTCGTTCTCCGAGCTCGACCTGCCCGTCTGCGTTTGCGTGGCGTTGTCCATGACAGCGGCGGAGTGCGTCGTGCCCACGCTGAGGGACTTGAGCCTGATGGGCACCACCCTGTTGGCTTTCTCGTCGAACTCGAAGAGGGACGACAGACCCTTGATCTTGGTCGGCCCGATGGAGACGTGGGTCCACTTGCCCGTGCCGAGAGCCCCGAGCGTGCCCTGTCCCATGGCCCAGACGTCGAAGGCGGTGTGGGGCATCCTCCGGGAGGGCGCTACCACCGCGGCGTCCGCGCCGTTCTTGGGCTGCTCGGCCTGGCACGTGAAGAAGGTCGTCGTCCCGCCGGCAGCGACGGAGGTGATGGTGGGCACCAAGCCGTTGCTGCCGTACAGCTTGTGGACGGGGAGGATGGTGGGGGTGTTGACGAATGGCGAGCCCAGGGCAGCCTCAAAGCCCAGCTGGCCATAGGTGTTGTCGCCGAACGCAAATATCCGGCCCAGCTTGTCCAGGACCACAGAGTGATTGTCTCCCGTGGCCACCTGGGTGATTTGGAAGCCGTCGAGGGCTGTGACCTCGTAGGCCTGGTCGAATCGACCGGGCCGCCTCGTCTCCCACTGGAGGCCCGGGATCCCCATCTGGCCGCTGGAGGGGAACGCGGAGATGCTCGACGCCGCCGAGAAGACGCGACCCCTGGACGTGAGCATCAGGCAGTGTTCCAGGCCGCTGCTGATGTCCGAGACTTTCTCGCCTCTACTGAGCCCCGCGGGGGTCATGTCCTGGAAGCTGATCTTCTCCTTGCCGGTCGAGGACCACAAGCCCCAGACGCTCTTGCTCTCGTCGGGCTTCAGCCCCCCCTCGAGATCATGGCGTGACGAGGGAACAGCGTAGACGGAGCCCTTGCGCGACAACGCGATGATGCGGTCCTTGGAGACCTCGATCTTGACCAGGTCCTTCCCCCTGAGGGTCACAGACGGGGTCGGGTCCGCCTCCGAGAAGCCAGCGCCCCACTGCACCAGGTCGCCAGTCTCGGTGACGGCCGCACCAAAGGTCTGGCTGAGCTTGAGGTCGCGCAGGAGCTGGTCGTTGAAGTAGGCGATGCGCCTGGGGAGCTTGACGTACTTGTCGTTGGAGCCCGGGTCGACGACCTTGCCCACGTTGGACCCCCAGGCGTAGACTCCGGGGTGCTCCCAGCTGTTCTTGACCTGCAGGTGCTGGGAGCTGATGAGGTCGCGGTGGTCCTCCTTGGAGACGGCCTTTTGGCGGGGCTTCTCGAACTCGAACTCGACCTTGGGCGGGGCGTCTATCGGCTGGGCGGCCGGGAAGAGCTCATCCCTGATGGTGGGATAGTAGTAGGCGCCGGCGGCCGCGGCGACGAAGACGGTACCGAAGCCGATCGCCTTGCCGGCCCGGCGGCGCGGGGGAGGCCCGTCGTACTCGGCGCGGCTGTAGTGTCGAGCTCGAGCCCAGTGCCGCTGGGTGGCGGCGAGCTGTCGCCGGGCGGGACAGCAGCTGGATCTGGCGGTGTTTCTGAGGGCGAGCTGAGGCGCGTTCATGGCGAGTCTCGATTCTCGTGAACTGATTGACGCAGAGGTAGGCGTTGATGCATCTGCAGGTGGATCAATCAATCAATCAATTTATCGACCAATTGATGCGTCAAGGCTGCTGGCGATGGGGACTCGAGCTGGAGGTTGGTCGCGGGCAGAATTTGCGAGTTTGCTGTGCGCGAGCCAAATAATGATGATGATGAGGTCATGGCGACGGAGGTGCTAGCTGCTGCGCGGGGCATCTGCTCTAGGGTAGTCGATGCATCCCATGAAATCGGATGCTGCACGGAATTTCCAGAATAAAAAAATCAATTTTATTCATGAAATGGAGTGCCATCAATATCCGAGGTGCACTCTCCGGCTACCCTATATCCTGCTCGACCCGCCTCTTCCAGCAGCTCATGTCCGCTGGAGCATGCGCTGTAAGTACCGCCTGAGCTTTGCCAAAACCCACTGAAGGCTTCTTGTTTAGGCGCACCTACAGCGAGCCCTCCTTCGAGCGAGCCGTCAGTACTCGAGACCTTCCCTGTTACACAATCCAAGCCTCTTTGAGAGGTCATCGATACATATCGAGTCTGATGATGCAGCTCCGCGGCGATTGGCTGAATCGCTCCATCCGCTTCAACCCTCAGACGATGGAGCTTCAACTTCCATCGAGGATCAGAGTGAGCGATTGATTCTTTCGAGACAGTTTCATCTTCCTCACCTTGACCCATTGCTGCCCCCCCGGCTTCCAATCACCATCACCATGTTCGAAGACGGATGGTACAGCATCGTGCCCGAACTGACCAGTGCGAGACCGCCGGCCAACCCTCAGCCCCGCGGGCACCATCGGACACAGTCTCTGCTCCAACAATCTGCCGTTTGTCTTCCCTGATCCCATTGATAGATCGTGGCAGAGTCCTGGACGTCGGCTCACACCACCAGAGCAGGCACCGGGGGAGGGAGGCGCGCACACTGCTGAGTCGCTCGCCGCGGCTGTGCTGCGAGAGGTCGAGGAATCGAATGTCCCATCCGACCCGGAAGTGCCCCCGAGGCCAGCCTCTTGCTCTGATGTCCGCGGCCTGCTAGCTCGAGCTGCGCCCGCCAGTCGAGTCCAGCCCAGGAGCCGCAGGAGGATCGATCAAAGAGCCCGGGGATGGGATGCCCTGGCGCTCTGCGACGGCGAGGCATTGGCCCATGACGACGGGCCCCTCTTGTTGTCAGAGTCGCATGACGACCAGCTGCTGGAGGAGAGCCAACGAGAATACCTGTACGACCCATGCCCGCAGACGCAACGATGGTGGCGGCCCCCCTTTGCTCATCATGTGAAAATCAAACAGACTCTATCGGGACCAGCTCAAGTTGACCGAGCGCCACCTCGATGGCCTCATACACGACGCCAGCGAAGCATTGAGGCTCTTGACGACGCTGTCGACATCGTTCCAGTCCGTGGACGCCCAGACGGCGTCTTTCCAGGAGCAATGCGAAGGGCTGGTCGTCGAACAGAAGCGCCTCGAGAAGCTCGCCGACGAAGTGGGGACCGACCTGCACTATTATGCCTTCCTGGAGACTGCCACGAGGCGGCTCAATGCCCCCGGCGCAAGCCGACTTGTCGACGACGATGACTTTGGCGACATGATAGCCAACATTGACTCCTGCATCGCCTTCATGATTGATCATGTGAGATGTCCACTCAGTTACTGCTGCTGCTGCTGCTGCTGCTGCTGCTGCTGCTGCTGCTGCTCCTCGATGAGATCCCGGAACATCATGGGCTGACTCTTGTCTGCTCAGGAAAACTACCGAGAACGAGACTCGTACCTCGCCCGCTTCGATGCGCTGCTCACCAAGGCGCTCCACCTCCTCGACCACGGCTTCACGACTCACCTGCAAAAGGTATCATCCGACATTGCCCGCCACATAGCCTCTGCGAAATCCGAGTCCGCTCGACACGCTGTCGCCTATGCGCGATTTGAGGAGATGATGCTTGAGTCCCGTTCCTTGCTGCCAAACGTCCAGGGAGTCGTGCGCCGGGTATATGATCGTAACGGAGAGCCCGTGAAAAAAACCACTACGACGACACCCATCTATACAACCACGTGCTCCAACATCTTTCACACCTATCTGACAACGCGCGATCGTGACCTCAAGGTGATGACGCAGAGCGAGCTGCAGGAGTATCAAAAGGAGGTCAAGAGCGCTTCGATTGAGACTGCAACCCGCAACTTCATCAAGCAGTCGTTCGAGAGGACATACAACGAAGACGGCCTTTTCTCCCACATCTTCGACCTGGAACCGATATGGAACGCTTCTCCTGGCTCTGCTTTCCAGTCCATAAAGGCAATCAGTACAGCCATGGTACATCCGGGGAACCTGACTCCCTTGGCAACGACTGTGCTGTCGGTCTTGCAGAACGCCCAGCTCCAGGAAGTGTGCAGCGTGGCTGGCTGGCTAGCAAGCGAGTACTCCATTGCCGTGGATGTGGACGAGGAAGAGTCGCTGTCCTTCAAGAAGCATCGGGAATACGCCGCCAGACTTTTGGCCGACCATCTCTGGACATTCACGGACAATGCCTTCGATGCGGAGGTCACGAAATCAATATCGAAAGCTGTGCTGCGGGACGATTCCTTGCAGCTCGGGCCAGTCGTGGATGGCGTGGCCTCGTCAAATGCACACCCCATCGTCAAGAGGGCCATGGAGCTTCTTGCCATGTTTGATGGGGCCATGCCAAAGGAGAGATCCGTGAGTCCTTTCTTATTCCCCTCCCCCCCTGGTTTCAAGCTTGGCTCTCATCATCTTGCATCTGGCTAATCTAATTTCGACAGACGAAAAATAGCTCAATTGTCTTCAAGATTGTGCGCGAGACGGTGCAAGTCCTCCAGCGGGCGGAGGCAAGGATCAAATACCTCAGACCCAGAGCAGAGGCAGACCTCTTCATGGTCAAGAACCTTCTCATACTCAGAAACGTCCTGGTTTCTCTCGAGATAGGAGACATCCGGAGCCAACCGCCTTCCATGCAGCATCTCGGGGTGATATGGGACGCTCTCAGTCCGCAGACCTGGGTCTCCTTCTTCGGCAACATCATAGGCAGCCAGCTTTGGTCCCGCAGTGAGCCCTCCGTCAGCGCCAAGTCGCTGTCCCCCGAAAACATGAGCGAGCAGCTGGACGAGATTTTGCGGCAGTCCATTGTTGGCTTTACCGGGAGCTGGGCCACGGCTTTGAACAATGCGAGAAGCGGGAAGGCTGGGGCCAAGCCTGTCGGTGAGGTGGAGGCCGCCTTGGAGAAGCATCTGCGGACGGCGTTCAGCAACCAACCGGAGATCATTGAGAAGTTCCAGGAGGCCATCCAACTGAATGCATCTGGGATCGACAAGCCGCCGAATGGATCAATGTCTTTGGCTTGATGATGGGCCCATGTGGGGAACGACTCGGCGGGTGCTCTGCACGCGCTTGGATTGCATTGGAAATGGAGTGCAAGCATTGCACGCATTATTGGCGTTTTTAACTTCCGCATTTCGCATACGAGATCTGGATCCGAGAGTTACATAAGGATCCATCTCACCATCCCTAGTGGCAAGGTGCAAAAATGATCCTGCCAGGAATTCGGGAGCCCCCTGATCCTGACTCAAGCTACCTTTTACCGCGGTTGCTGCCTTGGACCCTCGAGGACTCTCTTCTCAAGGTCGTCTTCAAGATGCAAATAGAAAATGGAGACACCGACTCGTGGGATCGACTTTCACACAGGCGTGCCCCTGTTCGACGTTGATGCGTGCCATCGAGTTCCCCCCACCACCAGGCGCTCTGGTGAGATGGATAACTGCATAAATATAGTCCATTAGCGGGGTAAAATCGCTATATCAGAAATATGCACTTGACGCAGGAAAAGACCTTTATAGGTATGGAGTAGTCATCATCTCGATCACGACATCGCATCCTCTGGCCAATCATCGGGCGGCGACCCTCCGACGACGGCGGGCCTGCTCGAGGGATGCCAACGGTTCGCATTCCCAATGTCAGCCAAGCCAATGCCTTTCACCTCTGAGGTGAGCTTGGCTTGGACTGTTCATACCCGTGTTTGAGTGGCCTCCAGCTGTAAGGATCATCAGTTGAGGGTGTCTTTCCGCGCCAATTCCCCCCCCCCCCCCCC
>NQYS01000002.1:1897917-1908201 GCA_003055955.1 Escovopsis sp. AC | reverse complement strand
GGGGGGGGTATTAAAGAGGAGTGAGCAGCGAGTATGGTCTACCGCGGCCTCCTGAGGGGATGCGCCTCCGTGTTGAACACGTACTCGTCCAGGCTCGCCACGTCCGGGTCGCTGAAGAGGAGGTAGTAGTACTTGAGCGTCTCGGCGAGCCAGAAGCTCTCCATCTGGTCCTTTGCGGCGGGCAGCGTGTCGAAGACGCTGTTGATCGCGGTGTGTCCGTAGTGGGTGCGCGTGGCGCGGATCGTGGCCTCAAACATCTTCCAGCCCTTGTCCTGCCAGGACGGATCCCCAGTGATGCGGTACATGTAGAACACGGACTCGATGGCCTCGGGTCTGGATGGGATTGCGTTAAATTCATGTCATCATCATTGAGACAGAGCGAGGACATGGGGACAAGGCTTACCGTAGGATGTACCTAACATCGTCGAGCGCGGTGAATCCGGGCGGAATCTTGTTGTTCTTGATCTTCTCTTTGACGTAGTCCTCATGGGAGATGGGGCGTGATGGTATCGACCACGGGACTCGGGGCGGCAGGGGAGGCAAGCGATTCGCCTCGAGGACGGATTTGAGCTGGAAGGGTTTCCCTTCCAGCGCATCGTCATCGTCCTGGCTCGTCGATCTTCGCTGCACCTTGCCCTGGTCTTTGAACTTCTGGGTTTCCTGATCCTGATCCCCGGGCTCAGGGGAGTTTTGATCCCAGCCGATGCGGTCCTTGAGCGCCTGTGGGAGCTCCGAGCCGGGCGCGTCGTTCTCCTCCGCCTCCCGCTCGGGCTCCTCCTCCGCTTTGCTCCCCCATTTTTCCTCCCAATCGGCGATGGACTGCTCCCGCCACTTAATCGAGGGATCAAGTCCGATCCACCAGAGCGTCTCGTTGAATTCGCACTTTTCCAAAGTGGGGCAAGGCATTACGTGGGAGTTTTCAGGCATGAGGCCAAGCGGAGTCACCCCGTACGCCCAGACGCAGCCGTCAGTCAGCCGCGTGGCAGTCTCGAGGTCCTGCTCCTGTTCGAAAAGCTTGCCGCTCATAGCGTACATGCCCCCGATGAAGCAAGTGAGGTGATCAACCGGGAAGCTCATGCGCATCTCAATCTGCGGATCGCCGTTGGTGGTGAGCCTGGCGGCGAACATGATGTCGTGGTCGCCCTCGATCATGGGACGGTAGAGCAGCCATTCATCAATGGCCTTGACGCTGTCCAAATGAAGCTTCTTGTATTTCTCTTGTGACCCACCCAGGAGAAGATACTGCTTTTGGAAATACTCGTAAGCCGAGTCCTGCGATCCTCCGATGTGGAAGACTTGAGCCCCGGGGCCCGAGGGAATAAGCTTCTGTGGTCTGCACTCCCAGTTTGACGTAGTTCCGTCTGCTGCAAAAGGCGGCGAGTTTGACTGCACTTGGAAGGGCGGCACTTGAGGGAGCGGGAATTGGCGAGGCGGATGTGGCTCGCTTACGTTTACCGGGGCAGGGCCATCTCGCCGCGAAAGAGTCTCATCTTTTGGTTTTTCTGTGGTGAGGACTTTTTCTGGGGAATATCCGACTGCGGGACGAGACAGATCGGGCGAGGTCAACTGCTCTTGGGCCTTTTGGCTCGTCGCAAGATGTGCAGAGGCCGTCGAGCGTTCGCATCCCGACGCATCCAGCTGCTCTGGGAACAGGCCCGGCACCGCCGTCCCGGCCTCTTGTAACTCGACCAAGGCGTCGGTGATGCGGTCAATAGCATCGAAATACCTCGGCTCTTGGGTCATCTGGGCAAGTCGGGTGAATTCAAGAGACAGCGTGCCGAGCTCAGCCATCCCAACGGTCCCGGCCTGATGCGGCTGCGAGGCAAACTCTGGCTTCCACCGATAGTACAAGATGGGCATCCGGTTCGGGGTATCGAAGACCCCCATCAGGATATCGGCGAGTTCGACGGCTTTGTCAAGGAGGAATGCGTAGTCACCGTCTAGGCCTCCACTGACATCAATGGCACCGAGCAATCCTCCGAGATAGCGAATTGTCGTCTCGAAGACCGGAATGCTCTCCTGCGGGCTCCAAGTGAAGTCGATCTCCTTGACGGCATGGGCAGCCTCATGGAACTCGTCATGGAGACCAGCAAGCCACAGGGTATCGAGGGAGTCGACGAGCGTGGCGGCCCAATTGCAGAAAGGGTCACGAAATTGACCCGTCACGGGCATGAGCTCGTCGTGGAGCCAGGCGTGGCTTCTGTAGCCCGACCACGCCCTCCTGATCTCCTTTTTGACACTTTCCCGCCTCTCTCTCCGCCTTGAATTGGCAGCGTCGGGCTCGGGCTCATTCTTGAAGTCGAACTGGATCCTGGGAATCTTGATCGATTTCGGGGTCTCGGGAAGCGACCTGATGGATTCGGGCGGGAGCGGGAAATGCTCCTCTACCGGTTTCCAGTGGACCTTCGAGGGCCCGCCATCGCCTGCCGAGACGCCAGAAGGGGGCCGGGATGGGTTTTTGGCATGCACATCGAGCAGCTCTTGGGGTTTGACCATGACCTCGTCTACTTGGTCGCCGTTGTCGCCGTTAGAGTCTTGGCGATCCTCGGCTGAAGCGGTCTCCGGGAGGTCGTCCTTGCTCGGAACAGGTTCATGATGGTCCTTGGCTAGGAAAGAGTCCAGGTCTTTGGTTGAAACAGGTTTCTGATTATCCTTAGTCGGGACAGGTTTTTGGAGGTTCTTTGCCGGGACGTGCTTCTGGCCGTCCTTGGCTGGATCGGCTCCAGCTTTGTCCCGGTGTTTCCCGCCAGTCTCGGCCCCACTGAGATCTTGATGCTGAGCGCCTCTGTCATCTTCCCGAGGAGGGGCAACGACTTTGGAGTCTTCTCTCGCACTGTCATGCCCCCCTTTCCCTCCATTTTTCAGGCCGAGGGCCGCCGTGCTGCCCGACTGAGGCTGCGCGGCTGGGTAGGCTGGTGCGCCATTGTGCAGGCTGTGCGGAGTCTGGGGGGAGATGCGCTGCAGAGGGTCGTCCCATGAGTTTTGCGCAACACGGTAGAGCAGGAAGAGGACGACCGTGGCGCTGAAGACGAAGACCCGAAACCTGCGCCTCACCATCCTTGCGATGGCACGGATGCTGTGAGGTTGGCGCCTCTCGCCTGGGGGAGCTGAGGTCCGGAGACGCTATTTGTATTGTCGCACGTAAGTGATTAAGACTCAGTGTTTGAAGCAGCGGCTGCCATCACCAGGATTCATCGACGAGCCAGATGACGGACTGCCATAGGGAATTACCGATTAGTGGTCAGATAGAAATGGAGAGGGAAAGGAAAAAGAAAAAAAAGAGAGAGAGAAGAGATCAAGGGGAACAAAGGAGGGAGCCGAGCGCGAAGGGGGACGGAGAAAAAGACTACAGGTACCGGGGGAACCCACGGAGAAAGCCATTGCAATTAAAGGCAATTGGGGAGGAGGCAGCAATGCCAAGAAAAACCGGCTCCTCTTTCGGTCATCGTGGGCCGGGAGGTACGAGGACTCGTACGGCTAGTAGAGCTTTCCGCAGAGAGCTTCAGGACAGATTGCATCGATCCGTACTCGCGGGAGTAGGGCGCTAACAATACTGGCAATGGCGGCATCTGACGATGCGGACGCTGACGTCGAAGGACTTCAGCTCCCCCGGGGCGATGAAGTACTCGTGGGTATAGGTAGGTAGTATTCTCCATCAGGCGGTCGGATGGATCCGTGAATTGATCAATGGATTCGGACAAGGCCGTGACGAGCAGGACCGAGCCCATGAAGGAGCAGAGCATTTCCCAAGATGGACGGGTATCGAGATGCCATCAATGCCTCCACCGATCTACTACCCCGCGGCTTGGGATCGATATCTGGGTCCGTATTCGGTGCGTTGCGATTTGCGACTTGTCGATGTGTGAGCGCCATCAAGGGACGCCGCTTGGCCCGGGGCACTTAGTACGGAGTACTCCGTACCAGTAGCAGAATGACATGCCGTGAGAAGGTCGAGGAGAGTCAGCATCGAATGATGAAGAGTCGGAATTGAAATGCAGGATGGATCAATGGGAGGATGAGAAGATGAGGAGTCGTCGAACCATATCGAGAAAATCCCCATCAGAATGGCTCTGCAGGAAATATTTGGAAAATATTCGAAGGTCTTGAAGATCAAGAAAAGAAAAGACGATCGAGATCAATTCGGAAGCGAAATCCTGAAAGATGCTGCCCGAAAAAGTCTAGGCCACCGAGGGACCTGCTCCGTTGGCCCGATGAGGAACTCGTTCCTTCTCCGTTCCGTGTGCGGGCCACGGCGCACCTTCCCAAATTTCGGCTCGAATCTCGCGAAACGCGGCGGACCTGCCGTCCCACCGATGCGTGATCCCAAGCGGCGCAATGCGATTGGCCGCGCCGAGTCGAGCCTGCCCATCAGGGCCCGGGAGAAGGGAACAGCTCCGTGGCAGGCACGAGCCAGTCCTAGCACAAAATGCGCATGATCGGGAAGGCACGAAGCATTCGAGGCATTCGGAGCCTTCGAGAGGCAGGAGCTTCCCAGGTCTCGCTCAGAGCGGAAGGAACAGCCTCCACCGCCTCCACCGCCTCCACCGCCTCCATCGTCTTCATCGTCTTCATCGTCTTCATCACCATCGTGAGATTCAATATATTCAGTTTTCAACCTGTATTGACGGATCGCACCCATCGAGCTTCGGTGGGCAAGGCGGACGCGTCATTCGAAAAGAAAGCCCACGGGTATCCGGACAAAAGCAAAGGCACGGTCGCCCTCGGTCTAAAGCCCGTCATCATCCTGGAGCGCGGAAACCGGCACGGATACACGGAGTTCGATTACGGAGTTGAGCTCCATAAAGGTACGGAACACTCCGTACACCCACTTGGTAAGATGGCGGCTTGCGGGGTGGCGGAGGCGTGCCCTGGCCGCTCCTCAATGGGTGAGGTACCGAGAGGAGGCGACTTCAGGAGACGGATGGATGGATCAACAATGGATGGATTGGATTGATCAATGCTCTCGAATGGCGTCAGAGCTACCAGTACTCCGTACATACAGCTTCAGCTCCAGGCGGGCATCGACTCAGGGACCCTCCGCCAATGGGGCCATCTCGATCCATGTCGTCACCGCCGGGCCTCTAGCACTACGCCAGGCACATCTCAGCTCGCGCTCCCTTATACAGGTGGCACCTGGAGGTCAACCATCAACCTTCAGCCAACGCACGATCGAAACAATCCATACTCCGCACTCCGCACATACATACATACACCTGCGCTCGCTCTTTTTCTGTACCCCCGCTGGCCACGGGATCCTCGTCACATGGTCTGGGGGAGCTCTCTCTGCCTCTAAGAGCCACTGATACCGACTCCCTCCCTACGCCCGTGCCCTGCCGCTGCTCATCCTCCCTGGCCAGCCGTCATCCTCGGGCAAAGCACCAGACCGAGCTGAGCTCTTCCTGTTCTTCATCCGTTGACCGCAAGCTGCACCAGACAGCCATGGCTTCTTTCCGACTGACAATCGACAACGGTCAATTCCGAGATGGCCATGGCCGCCAAGTCGTCCTGCGGGGCATCAACGTTGCCGGCGATTCCAAGCTCCCCAGCGAGCCCGACCAGCCCTCGCACTCCGGCACCGACTTCTTCAACGGCAACGATGTCAGCTTCCACCAGCGGCCCTTTACCAAGGAGGACGCTCCCATACACTTTGCCAGGATAAAGCGCTTCGGCTTCAATACGATCCGATATGTCTTCACCTGGGAGGCCATAGAGGCCGCCGGCCCGCGCATCTACGACGAGCAGTTTATCCAGCATACCATCGAGGTCTTGAGGATAGCAAAATCATACGGCTTCTACATCTTCATGGATCCTCACCAGGACGTGTGGTCTCGCTTCACCGGAGGCTCCGGCGCCCCGCTCTGGACCATCTACGCATGTGGCCTAAACCCCCAGAGCCTCGCCGTCACCGAGGCTGCCGTTGTCCACAACACCTACTCCGAGCCCGACAAGTTCCCCAGGATGATCTGGTCCACCAACTACTATCGGCTCGCCACGGGGACCATCTTCACAATGTTCTTCGGCGGCAGGCACTTCGCCCCAAAGTGCATCATCGATGGCGTCAACATCCAGGACTACCTGCAGAGCCACTTCATCGACGCCGTCGCCCACCTCGCGCGGCGAATCCACGAGGCTGGGGACCTCGAGAACGAGGTCGTCGTGGGCTGGGAGAGCTTGAACGAGCCCAACAAGTGCATGATCGGCTACGCCGACTTGACCGTCATACCTAAAGAACACCCTCTCAAGAAGGGAACCTGCCCGACCATGTGGCAGACGTACCTGACGGGCATGGGCATCGCGTGTGAGATCGAGACCTGGGACATGGGCGGTCTCGGGCCCTATAAAACGGGAAGCAGGCTGGTCGATCCGCACGGCGAGACAGCGTGGTTGCCGGAGGGCTTCGATGACACGGCGTACGGGTGGAAGCGCGACCCGGGCTGGAAGCTGGGACAATGCGTCTGGGCGCAGCACGGCGTGTGGGATATTGCCTCGGAGACCATGTTGAAGAAGGACTACTTCGCCAAGAACCCCGAGACCGGCGCCACCATCGACTACCCCACCTTCACTAACACCTACTTCATGGACTTTTACAGGAGATATCGTGATGCCTGCAGGAGCATCCACCGAGACTGCATCATGCTGATGCAGTGGCCCATCCTGGAGCTGCCCCCGGAGATCAAGGGCACCGAAGACGACGACCCCAAGATGGCATTCACGCCACACTACTACGACGGTATCACGCTGATGACAAAGCACTGGAACAGCACCTGGAACGTCGACGTGGTCGGGGTCCTGCGAGGCAAGTACTGGCACCCTGCCTTTGCGATCAGGATTGGCGAGACGGCCATCCGGAATTGCTTCAGGGACCAGATGGCGACGCTGCGGCAGGAGGGCCTGGATCGGACGGGGAACCACCCGTGCCTCATGAGCGAGTTTGGCATCCCCTTCGACATGGACGACAAGAAGGCCTACAAGGACCGGAACTACGCGAGTCAGATCGCCGCCCTGGATGCCAGCTACTACGGTGTGGAGGGTTCGGGGATCGAGGGCCACTGCCTGTGGCTGTACAGCCCCAGCAACACGCACGAGAGGGGTGATCGGTGGAACGGCGAAGATCTATCGATCATTTCCCAGGACGACAAGATCCCGCCCCTTTTGCCGACGCCGAGAGACGCCGCCGCCGACTCGAGCACGAACCTCGTCAACGAAGCGGCCTCGGCCATCGGCGCTAGCGACGACGACGCCAGCATCACGCCGGGGAACCTGCAGCGCACACTGACCAACCCGCTGATCAGCTCAGCCCCCACGGCGGGAGACCCCGAGCTGACGAACGCCCCCGGCTACCGGGCGGCGGAGGCGTTTATCCGCCCAACGGCGACGGTCGTGGCCGGGAACGTCAAGTCGGCGGGCTTCGATTTGCGCAACTGCAGCTACCGGCTCGTGGTCGTGGCCAGCAAACCCGCGTCCGAGGACGCCCCAACTGTCGTGTACCTCCCGGAGTTTCACTTTCCCGAGAGCGAGTTCGAGGTCGCACTTTCGGGCGGCAAGTTCGAGGTGGTCAGGGATGAGGACGAGGCGGGGCCGCCGCTCCAGCGACTGAGGTGGTGGAATCCCAAGGGGGAGCAGACCCTGACCGTCAAGGGCCCGATCCGGAAGCACCAGGCGGTCGAGGGAACAGCGGAGGATAGCGGGTATCTAGAGCAGTGCATCCGGGGATACGGATGGAACTGCAGCGTCATGTAGAAAACTGGCCGATTAATTCTTATAACCTTGAGTTTTTACTTTTTTTTTGTTTCCCCTTTTTGTCTAGCAGCGTGTATTGCATCTTCTTTTGCCTTGGCAGATGTTTATGAGAACAAGAGGCGCGATGACCCGCCAGAGCAAGAATACCATCTGAGAGAAAAGGAAAAAAAAAGTTTGAGGAAAGAAAGTGGAGAGGGGAAGAGGGCAGAGCCGAGAGGCACAGACTGTCCGCAGTCGAAGCGATCCTGAAGGCGCAGCTCCGATGGTCTCTCCATCAGACCCCATGGCCATGGAAGAGGGTGAGCTATATTGATCGATCAAGAAAGGAGGCGCGGTGATTCGCGGGCCCAACGGGGAATCACGGATGGAGATGGCCGGCATCACAGATGTGAATCGGAGAGATTGAGATGAGCGAGGTGGAGGGCTCCTTGAAAGAGGAAAATGAGGAGCGTTGGGCAGGTGTATCATGACTATGGCGCCTTGTGCGCGCCGGTGGATATGATTCGGGGTGCGAGTGGAAGTGAGGATGGGAGTGATTGAAATGACGCCTCGGTGATGGACGGCGAGGATGAGAGGCGAGGCGTCGGCAGATGGGGCGGACAAGTCCGCGGGGTAATTGGGTGCAATTTGATGGGGGATGAAGGCTTGCATCGGAATGGATACGAGACATTCATGAGTTTTTGGTTCCATTGGACCCGTTGGACTTGTCGTTAGTTGGAATAGAAGTCTCAACATCAGCATCACCATCAATCTAGTACTTCAGTATCAATGAAGGAGTCCATTGAAGGAGTCCTTCTTGATGGCATCACTGGCATCAATGGCAGTTGCTCATCTTGACGGGACGCTCGCGGTACATGTACGGAAGAAATAGGAAGTGCCCGAAAATAGGTAAATTGTGCTGTGTAGAGGAAAGGATTCCCCTGCATGCAGAGATGGGCCTTGTGGGCCTTGTCTACCCAATCCGGCGCGGAACAACCAATTTCCCTTTGACCAATCAGATCCCCTAACAACGGAGCACCTTCCGGGAGGACAAAGAACACAGTGCGCAGAGTCTTAAATCCAAGTCGGTATCATCATCACTACCTAGTACTAGTGCTCCGTAGTACCTATTTAGTAGTACGCAGTAAGGAGTACGGAGGGTACTACGGAGTGCTCCGTAGTGGTACGGAGTATTGATTGATCAATCGTTGATCTCCAACAGGCCTTTAGAGCATCTTGAGCGATCGCGAATTTGGCAATTCCCAAAGCGCATAGCCTGAATCATCGGCAAGATGTCGACAGCTGCCGGTGCATCGATTCGGAGTCTCGTAGGCCCCGGGTCGGAGGCGGCCGCCAGCGGACGTCAAGGCGTCCTCGAGCGCCTGGCCCTCCTCGCTCATCTTGTGGGCGTGATTGCGGTCTCGCTTATCGGCCTGACCGGGCCCGGTGTTTGATTTGGGCGGGCACGTCAAATGATTGATGTTCTTGAGGCCGACCATGATCTGCCTCCCGACGGGCGGCCAGAGGCTCTGGAATGAGTCCACCTACGAGTAATACCATACATACGGAGTAGTTTCTACTGGTTATTCGAGTTGATCCATTATTTGATCTCTTGTGCCTCGTTCCTCGGCAACATTGATCACTGCAAGATTGAGGGCTGCCCCTGTGGCTTGGATCCAGGCGTGCCTGTGGATGTACGGAGTACTTCATTGTCAGGTACTGAGTACGGAGTACAGGAACCTCGAATTGGACGAGGGCACAGTGCCGACAGGGCGAACAGGAACGACTTCCTCGTCACTGGTTGTGCTAAGACCGTCGGAGAATCCACGGGCCCGCCCGCGATGGAAAGAGCGCTGGCAGCCTTGGACCAATCGGGGGTGAGTACGGCGCGGATACCGCTGAGACTTCAGCCAATTGACCGAGTTCAACAACTCGATCTTGGACTTGAATGCCATACCGGCCGCTACAAACGGGGTTGTGCCCGGCGGGTGCTGAAGATTGATGCGAAATAAGGAAGACATCAATGATGTTCATATAGGAATCTCTCAACAAGATTACCACGAATACTGTCCTCCTGGCTTGAAGAAATGCCAGTAGTGTACGGAGTACAGGCTGCCATGATATTAGTAGTAGTATTGACCTGCAGTACTCCGTACTCCTCACGAAGTAGCAGCGATGTGCTCCGTACTCTCGAGGTACCCCTTGTACTCCTCCGCCCCTGCAAGTTGTACGGAGTACGGAGTACCTTCGGAGCACCTCATTACGGGCAGGTACTCCCGGCACCTGTAGGTCAAACGGCAGGAACTGCCCAGATCACTGCACTCCGCCATCTTGAACTTTGGCAAGTACGGGTACGGGCACCGAGCGGTAGTGCCTGCCTCTCTTAAGCTCGACAGCCCGGCAGCGACCTCGAGGGGCTCAAATCGTCTCATCCCGTCCCGTCTCCCCTCGTCTCGTCTCCCGTCTCGTCTCCCTCCTTCATCCTCCCCACGCGCGAACCCCGAACGCCGCTCCACGGCCAGAGCTGCGCTTCTCCATCATCTGCGCCGCCGGGTCCCCCTCTCC
>NQYS01000002.1:1856512-1897892 GCA_003055955.1 Escovopsis sp. AC | reverse complement strand
CCCCCCCCCCCCCCCCCCCCCCAAAAAAAAAAGAGAAACATCTCGACTTTTCACACCCTTTTTTTTCCTCCCCCGAGACCTCGCCATCCCCTCCCGCCTGGATGTGCGCCATCACGATCGCTTTCCCTCCTCCCTCGCGCCGCCGCCGACCTGCCCTCGCCTCCCACATCGCAGCCAGGGCCATCTCCATCTCCATCTCCTGGTGGTGACCCCGGGCAAAAGCTATCACGGAGTGCTATCAGACCTGTGTTCGCTGCACAGTCGAGCCGCCGCCACGGAGTACTCCGTGCCACGATCACTACCTCTACCGAGCACCGAGCCACCTTCTGCGAGACCGCTTGCCGAGGCGCCTGGCGCAGGTCTCCAATTGCTGCCTCGAGCTCGAGATCACCACGACAGATTTCACCCTCACCCTCACCAGTTCCGGCCCGGCCCTCCATCCAGCCCTATGAGACTCCCTTGCAACCCTTGGCTGTCGAGGTCGGACCCTAGGCCGTCGACCGCTTGACGACGCTTCCTCCAACAAGCAACCACCCGTCGCTGTCCTCGCCGACAAAATCAACCCTCGACGCCGCTCCGATATCCAATTTCTGGTCCTCTTTTTCTCCCCCCCCTCCTCCCCCCCTTTTTTTTTCCCGCTCGAAGCAAGAGGCGGCCATCGCCCAAAAGAAGACCTCGCGACTCTCCTGATCGCTTCCTCATCTGGTCGGCGCCCCACCACCACCACCACCCCGGAGTCCCCCTCCAACGAACGGACCCCTTTTACGACCTCGCACATCGCATTAACCGTCCGTTCCGTCCGCTCGCTCTCCCTCGACTTCCTGCAGTTAGCCACCGCCCGCGCTACACGGCTTTTCCCTCCTCCTTCTCCTCCTCTTTTTCTTCTTCTTCTTCTCGGGAGGGTAGTTCACGACAATGTATCAGGGCAACCCAAGACATGTCTCGGGCAACGATCCATCCAGGCCGTACCAGGTGCCCCTTCCGCCGCCGCTTATCGCCCCTCCTCCGATGCCCGCCCCTGGAATGAACAACATCATCGGCCTGCCGCCTCCCCCGCCATTGCGCTTCGCTCCCGTCCCTGGCGCCAACGCCGCCATCCTCCCGCCGCCCCCCGGTCCGCCCCCGGGTGCCTCCATGCCTCAACCCCAGACCTGGCACGGCAACTACGGCCGTGTGTACGATGCGCGTCCGCCCTACGGCATCCCGCCGCCGCCACCGTCCACCGCCCAGCACCAGCCGTACAACCCAACAAAGTTCCACGGGATCCAGGCCGGGCCCCCCATCGCCATGCCCCCTCCCCCGCGTCCAATGAGCGAGGCCATGGGCGCGACCTACATACCCACCGGCGACACCTACGGCGAAGGCGTCGGCATTCCTGCCTTTGGCAGAGACGACTCCTCCGCCCCCCTCGCATCCCACCACACCTGGCCCGTCCCTCACAACGGCCCCGATGCCGTCCCCCCGACGACCTTCGACCTCCACCACAGGCGGCTCTCCAACGCCTCCAACGCCGCCGCCGCCGCC
This sequence comes from Escovopsis sp. AC, assembly GCA_003055955.1. Classification (NCBI taxonomy): domain Eukaryota; kingdom Fungi; phylum Ascomycota; class Sordariomycetes; order Hypocreales; family Hypocreaceae; genus Escovopsis; species Escovopsis sp. AC. The sequence continues at coordinate 1,896,368 of NQYS01000002.1, read as the reverse complement.
GCCGCCGCCTCCGCCTCCAGCACCATGAGCATGGTCCCTCCCGAGGTGGCCGCCCAGTGGCCCCTCGAGACCGTGCTTCACTGGCTCGCTCACAACCAGTTCTCAAAGGAGTGGCAGGAGACATTCAGCACCCTCAACCTGTGCGGCGCCCAGTTCGTCGAGCTCGGTAGCGCCAATGGCGGTCGCGGAAACCTCGGCCTCATGCACCAGATCGTCTACCCCCAGCTGGCAGAGATCTGCAAGGAGACCGGCACCGGCTGGGACCACGCCAGAGAGCGCGACGAGGGCACGCGCATGAGGAGGCTCATCCGGAGCATCGTCACAGGCAGGCCCGTCGAACCCTCCAAGATGATGCCCGCCTACCAGTATGCGCGCAAGGATTCCTCCTCTGCCGCGCCCTCCCAGACCCAGAACCTGCCCAGTGCCGGTGCCGACTCGGCAGACTCGCCCATCGTGAGCAGAAGCGCCGCCCCGACAGGCCCCCAAGCACCCTCACTGACCGTGATGTCGCAGGCATTACAGAGCACCGCGCAGCCCAACCTCTCCTCCACGTGGAGGCAGCACCCCCAGACTCGGACCGCCACAATGCCGAGCCCGGTCAACGGCGGCGTCGGCGTCGGCGCTCCCGAGTCCGGCCACCGAAGCATGCTCAAGAACATCGACGGCGATCACATCCGGCGCCACAGCCCCGCCGCCAGCGATCGCATCCCCCGCTCCGAAAGCCCCATCATGAGCAGCCCCGCCACCCACCCGGCCCTGCTGCACGCCTCGACCGCCCCCGTCCTCCCGACGACGTCCCCCGTCGCGTCCAAGTCTTCGCATCATCGCTCCAAGAACAGCGTCGACTCGACCCACGCCCTGTGCCTCCCCATCCAGGATACGGGCTCCTCGACCAACCACAGGGCGGCCGCGGGCGAGTCAATGGCGGTCTCGCGAAGCCAGGAGGGCCGCTTCTCGAGGCAGCTGGCACCCGATCATGGTGGCGACAGGCATTCCGCCGCCGACGCTCCCCCCTCATCGGCAAGGGACTCGAAGAGCTTCCTCAGCTTTCTCTCGCGGAAGAAGCGTCCGAACGTGGATCACGACGATCCCGACTCTCCCACCTCCCCGGCGTCGTTTGCGAAATCATCCTCCTTCCTGTTCATCCAGGACTCGAGCGCGAGTGACGGCCAGCCAGACCGATCCAGACAGGCGACCCCGACGCGGTCGTATGTCCTGGCGACGATGGACTTTTGGAATTATCGCATGTGTGACATTACAGACGCTGAAAGCGCAGCAGACATCCGCCGAACCATCTGCCTCAGCCTGGGTCTGCCCGAGCATGAAGGCTTCCTCATCTTCTCCACCGATCTTGGGCAGTTCGAGCACGCCGAGCCCCTGGACGACCAGAAGCTCGTCCTGACCAAGCGCCACAAGGCCGACTCTGCCGGCACTGCCAAGTTCTACGTCACCACGAGGGACGTCCTGACCCCTGGCTTAAGCAGCGGAGTCCCCGCCTCACTATCTCCAGGGTATTTCCCGCCCGGCATGGACGAAGAGCAGTATGCCCGCATGAACGGCAGGCAGAGGTCTCGCTCGTCTCCCCCAGCCTCCAGATCCAACACCCTGGGTGCCGAGGGTCTGGACGAGAAGCTGCTGGCTCAGGAGGCGAGCGAGTACCGAGCCGAGATGGAGCGGAGGCAGCGTGAATATCTCGCAAAGAGAAGGCAGGCTAATAAGAACAAAAGTCCCACAGCACCCGACACCGCCATCACCTACGGGATCGTGGGCAGGAACGTCGACTTCGACCAGCCCCGAAACTCGCCGTACGAGGACAAGAGGCTGGACCAGCTCTTCCCACAGCGCCGTCCGCCGGCCCCGCCCAGCGACCCCTCGCCCACCCTGATCAAGGCAAACTCACTGAGCAAGAAGGCCGGGCTGGCCTTCCGTCATTCCACCGCCCTCAGCGGCCTGGCCGAGAGCTACTCCCTCTCGCGCTTCTCCACGCCGTCAATGGTTCTCGAGACCGAACCCTCGGGCGACTCGGGTGGCGGCGGCAGCAAGGGCAAGCACGGCACCGGCTCCACTATGGGCGGCATCGTCGGCGCGGCCCTCGTCAACATGGGGAGGAACCTCGGCGCCATCGGGCAATCGGCCGCCAGCGGCGCCAGGGCCGTGTCTCCGAGCAGAGCCGTCTCCCAGCCGGTCGCCATGACCAACGGCCTGCAGCAGCTAGGTAAGAAAGCCATGTCTTCCATCAGCTTTTGTGAATCCCGATCGGGGAGGTCTAGTCCCAGGTCCGGGGGCGCCTCGCCCGGCACTCTGACGTGGGGTCCGGGGAACATGCCTTTCGTCGTGCCGGACTACTCCCCCGTGGGGTCGCCGCTCTTGTCGGCCAAGAGGTCTTCAGACAGTGGGTCAGTCACTAAACTCCACGTAGAGCACCGTGCGACCTTGTCCCCGGTCGAGCTCAGCCCCAGCTCGACCCGGCCAATGCCGATCCCTGTGGTCTCGAGCCCGGCGACGATGCCGCTGGTCCCAGTCCAGCCCATGTCGCCCGGCCCCAACTTGGAGTTCCAAGAGACAGAGGTGCATTTCACCGTCACCTCGCCAGGTCAGCTGCAGCCGCCGCCGATCCTGTCATCCCTCGAGGATGATAGCGACGACGATTCGGATGACGGCCTCTTCGCCATTCCACTCGCCGGCCGGGACAAGGGCAAGGGCAAGCCGGAAGCCCCCCAGGGACATACCCAGAGGCCTAGTCTGACCCTGAACACGTCTCGCCCCAAGAAGACCCTCTCCGTATCGTTCACGTCGCCGCAGTCGCATGGCAGCGACGAGGGCAACAGCCTGGGGCCGGGTCACAGCGCCCGCAGGGGCCCCGGGACGCCCGCTTCGGACAGCTGGGAGTCCGACGGCAAGGAGAGCAAGCTCTTCCGCCGCAAGTCCTTCATCGAGAAGGACGTCTGGGCGAACCGACCTCCCACCGACGACCTGCTCAACAACCTCGACGACTTCTTCCCCAACTACGACCTGGACGAACCTGTCTTTGAGGACAGCGGCGTGACGGGCCCAGACTTCGTCGCGTCTCCCATAGCCGAGATGGATGAGCTGCAGACCCCCGCCGCTCCCCCGGGTGCTCTCCCGGGTAATGTCTCCTCCGCCGCTCCGCCGGCTGTCCCGATTTTCCACGACGAGCCGATGGTCATTTCGCCCCTCCCCGGCCCCTCTGTCCCGCCGTCGAGGCAGGGATCCTTCTACGACGCCGCGGACACGCTGGGATCCGACGAATCGACACTCAAGACCCTCGATCGCCGCCCCTCCATGCAGACGGTCGCGCAGAGGAGCATGCGGCGAGCGGGAGGGCTCGGCCGCATGAAGTCCATTCGTGAAGTCGCCCGAGGCGCCCACGAGGCAAACAAGCGATACAACAGCGCGTCCCAGAACGTGGGCAGCAGCGTCTCGGGCAACCACACCCAAAACAACAACATCATGCGCCGCAAGAGCACCAAGATGTTCAACGCGCACATCGTCCAGATCCGGCCGGATCAGCGCGGCAACATGACGATGCCGCAGATCCCGCAGGATGTCCTGCCCAAGCGCCAGACGACCTTCCAATGGTTCAAGGGTCAGCTCATAGGAAAGGGCACCTACGGCCGCGTGTATCTCGGTATGAATGCCACCACGGGAGAGTTCTTGGCCGTCAAGGAGGTCGAGGTCAACCCCAAGGCCGCCGGGGGCGACAAGACGAAGATGAAGGAGCTGGTCGCGGCGCTGGACCACGAGATCGACACGATGCAGCATCTCGACCACGTCAACATCGTGCAGTACCTGGGATGCGAGCGCAAGGAAACGAGCATCAGCATCTTCCTCGAGTATATCCCTGGTGGCAGCATCGGCTCCTGTCTCCGGAAGCACGGCAAGTTCGAGGAGTCGGTGGTCTCGTCGCTCACGCGGCAGACGCTCTCCGGGCTCGCGTACCTGCATCGCGAGGGCATCCTGCACCGGGACCTCAAGGCCGACAACATCCTGCTCGATCTCGACGGAACATGCAAGATTAGTGATTTTGGCATTTCCAAGAAGACGGACAACATCTACGGCAATGACAAGTCCAACAACATGCAGGGGTCCGTCTTCTGGATGGCGCCGGAGGTGATCCGCTCCCAGGGAGAAGGCTACTCGGCCAAGGTCGACATCTGGAGTCTGGGATGCGTCGTCCTCGAGATGTTCGCCGGCCGCCGGCCCTGGAGCAAGGAAGAGGCCGTCGGCGCCATCTACAAGATCGCAAACGGCGAGACGCCGCCCATCCCGGAGGATATCCAGGAGACCATCGGGCCTCTGGCCGTTGCCTTTATGATGGATTGCTTCCAAGTGTGAGTATTAATTCCATCGTTGATGAGGACCTGCGCCATTCAAGAAACAAAACGTCACAAAATACTGACGTGATGAACAGAAATCCCTTTGACAGACCGACAGCGGATGTCCTGCTCTCACAACATCCGTTCTGCAATCTAGACCCAAACTACAATTTCTACGATACCGTCCTGTACACCAAGATCCGGGAAACCTACAAGCGAGAATAATCTAATGAAGCTGAACATGACGACTGGGGGGGAGAAAAGCAGCGAAGGAAAAGGGGAAAAGTAAACGCGGGATAGCGAATTGCGCGACAAGACATGCTTTGACGGTGATACTCACTTTGGAGATATTGACATTGCGTATTCTCTCTCTCTCTCTCTTTTTTTTTTTTTTTTTTTTTTTTTTTTCACGAGCATAGCGTCAAGATGATATTGCTGCAGAAATCGGGGGATTTGAGGCGTTTGACGGCATTGAAGATGGGCAACGGAGCAGGAGTCCTGGTTTTGGCGTTCTAGATGCAGGATCTCGGGACACGTCATTGAATAATGCTGGGGATGTAATGTCTGGTTGAGGGGGGAAAAAACAAAGAAAGAAGGAAAAGGAGGGGGGGTTGAGGTTGTGATACCGGGAATTGAAGGGTTGAGCCTAGCTGGGACTAGGACTTGGTCAGCGAATGCTCACTCGTTGGGAGCGTGGATTGGCTCTGAAGCTTGGTGGGAGAGTGAAGGGAGGGAGGACGGTGATGCAATGAAGCGGGCCGATGTTGATGCCTTCTTTTTCTTGCTGATGGCTCGAAAGCGATTTGGCTGTGGTTTCCAGCTGTGGATGTACGGAGTACACTGATCGACCTTTCGTCCATCTCACGGAGGCGAGCTGTCGTCTTGAGATATACCAGACCATTGCAAGCAAATGATGACCCAAAAAGGAAATTGATGCCGCTCAGCATCGTGGGGAGAGCGGAATCTGCCAACCACTGATGTTTACCCCTGAAAAGGGTGTCGATGGCTTCACAGAATTGAAGTGTGGCGCAAAGCACGATATGTGGCTGTAATATTTCGTGCGCCACAACTAGACAAGCTTCAGCTTGATCTAACCGCAACAGGTCTAGCGCAGATCGGGCGGCTTATCGGCTCGACGTCGTCGCCTGTGAAGCTGCTCCGAGCCAACTTGATGATGCCATCTTGATCTCGAAACAACAGCGAAGCCGGTGCGCCACGGTTATGGAACTTTTGTCCGCGCAGGAGCATTCAAGGCAATCCAGGTTCTTGGGCTTATTTTGATCTTTTTTTTTTATTTCGCCCCTTCTCTGGGCCTTAATTTGAGACTGCAAAGCTACCTACATTCAACCATTTGCCAGGCAGAAAGAGGGGGGCTGTGGTGAGACGAGAGGCCGCGACTGGAAGCAGCTCAGCATGTCGGGAAGCAAGACCCTCCTCAAGGCTATCAACGATGCGATCCGCTCACAGAGATATGATGACGCTGTCGAAAAGGCGCAGGAGCTGCTGAAGAAGGACCCCAAGAGCTACCAAGGGTAAGATCTTTCTAACCCCCCCCCCCCCCCCCCCCCCAAAAAAAAAAAAAAAAAAAACCTTCTCTCCCCCCCACGCTGCTCCGGCGCATGGCGCCACTGACGACGAGTTCTCCCAGGCTCATCTTCCTCGCCTTTGGGCTGGACAAGCTGGACAAGCTCTCCGCGGCGGAGAAGGCGTACAATGAAGCCGCGAGGCTGAAGCCCCAGGAACCGCAGGCGTGGCGGGGCCTCATCAAGCTCTACGAGAGGCAGGGCGCGGCGAGGCTCGCCGAATACCAGACGGCGGCGGTCAACCTCGTGCAGGCATTCGCGCAGGGCGGGGAGGAGGAGGCGCACAGGTGCCGCGAGGTGGCGGACAAGTACGTCGAGCACGCGCGGGCGCACGGCGACGAGATGCAGTACGCGGCGGCGCTGGAGATCCGGCTGCCGGAGAGCCCCGTCTACGACGTGCTCGAGGGCCTGGTGCCGCCCCCGGGCCAGACGTACGAGACGATCGCGCACATCCTCGAGAAATGCGAGAAGACGCGCATCAACCAGGAGATCGGGGACCGGCGCACCCGGATCGGCGCCAAGTTGAGCGAGGTCACGCTCGCCGTCAAGAGGGAGGTCTACGCGCAGAGCAAGCTCGAGTTCCTGTACCGTAGGCTCGTCGACTGGACGAGGGACGACGACCTCCGGAGGGCGTACGAGGAGAAGCTCTTCCAGTACTGCTACGACCGGCTGCTCGTGCTGCCCGCGGGCGAGCACAAGGCCCTTGAGCGGCAGATGGTGCTCGGCCTCGCCAACGACATGGTCGTCATCAGGCACCCCTACAAGCTCGCCTGGGACGTCGCCATCGACTGGCAGGACCACAAGGACATCCAGGGCTGGGACGCCGAGCTGCTCCGCAGCTACTGCGCCTTCTTCCCCGACAGCGACCTGTACAAGGCCATTACGGCGTTCATGACGAGCCCCTTCTCGCCGTTCCCAGCGGCATCCCAGGACGCGGGGGGCGAGGAGGAGGAGAAGAAGAAGCAGAGGAAGGGGGCGCCGGCGACGCCCGACACGTCCACCGAGGAGAGCGAGGACGACGACGACGAGGGCGGTGTCCCGACGTGCTTCGTGCCGCTCACCGAGGAGGATCGGCTCATCATGATGCTCGAAGGCGCGGGGACCGAGTCGGTGTTCGCCTACCGGCTCGCGGGCCAGTATTTCCTGCGCGCCGGCGAGTACGAGACGACGGTCGAGTACATGCGCAAGGCCCTGCCGTTCCTCGAGGGGGAGCGCCAGAGGACCGGGTTCCCGTTCGCGAACAGCAAGGACGCCTGCTCGCTGAGCCTGGCCACGGCATTGATATACTACCAGACGCCCCGGCATCACCAGGAAGCCAAGGCGCTCTTCGATGCGGTCCTGGAGCGGGACGTGACGTCCACCTCGGCCCTAATCGGCGTGGGCCTGATCTACGAGGAGGAGGAGGAGTACGACCAAGCGATTGATTTCCTGGGCCGCGCGCTGGCCAGAGACGGGACGGACCTGCGGGTGCGATCCGAGGCCGCCTGGGTCAAGGCCCTGGCGGGCGACTGGAAGACGGCGAGGGAGGAGCTGCAGCAGTGCCTGGAGCTCCTGGGCAAGCACGAGCCCCCGAACAAGGAGCCCCCGAACAAGGAGCTGCTCGCGGACACGCAGTATCGGCTGGGGACGTGCATCTGGAACCTGGACACGAGCCCGCAGGCCAGGAAGCAGCGCAAGGGGCCGTGCGCCTACGCCTACTGGCTGGCGGCGCTGAACAACCACCTGAGCCACGCGCCGGCGTACACGAGCCTCGGCATCTTCTACGGAGACTACGCGAGGGACAAGAAGCGAGCGAGGCGGTGCTTCCAGAAGGCGCTCGAGCTGTCCGCGGCGGAGGTGGTCGCGGCGGAGCGCCTGGCCCGCTCGTTCGCCGACGACGGGGACTGGGACCGCGTGGAGCTCGTGGCCCAGAGGATCGTCGACTCCGGCAAGGTCAAGCCCCCCCCGGGGTCCAAGCGCAAGGGCATCAGCTGGCCCTTCGCCGCGCTGGGCGTCGCCGAGCTGAACAAGCAGGACTTCCACAAGGCTATCGTCTCGTTCCAGGCCGCGCTGCGCATCGCCCCGGAGGACTACCACTCGTGGGTCGGCCTGGGCGAGAGCTACTGCAGCTCCGGGAGGTACATGGCGGCCACTAAGGCCATCCTCAACGCCAAGAAGCTCGAGGAGGATGGCAAGGTCGACGCGTCGCAGGACTCGTGGTTCACCGACTACATGCTGGCCAACGTCAAGCGCGAGCTCGGCGAGTACGACGAGTCGATCGCGCTGTACCGGGCCGTGCTGGGGGCCCGCCCCGACGAGGAGGGCGTCATCCTCGCCCTGTTGCAGACCATGGTGGACAGCGCCGTGACGAGCGTCGAGAAGGGGCTGTTCGGCAAGGCCGTCGAGCTGGCCGTCGACACCATCACCTTCGCCGCGACGGCGAAGACCTCGGAGGGCGGCGGCGGCATCCGTGGGGCTTTCAACTTCTGGAAGAGCGTCGCGGAGGCCTGCTCCGTCTTCTCCATGGTGCAGAGCAGGCTGGGTGAGTTCCCCGCCGATTCGGTGCGGTCGCTGCTGGAAGGGTGCTCCCCGGAGGCATTCGATATCCTCGCCAGCGTCGACAGGGTCACCGCGGACGCGGTGCTCGGGAAAGAGAATGGGGCGAAGGGCGGAGAGAAGGCGGCAGACGCGCATCAGGACGAAGTCGATCTGGACCTGGCTCGGTGTCTGCAGGCCACGATCCTCTGCTACAAGCAAGCCATCCACGTCTGCGTCGACGACTTCCACGCGCAGGCCGTGGCTTACTACAACCTCGGCTGGGCCGAGTTCCGAGCGCACAGCTGTGGCCCGGCCCAGCAGCGCAGGAAGCCGGGCAGGTACGCCAGGGCCTCGATGCGGGCCTTCAAGCGGGCCATCGAGCTGGAGGCGAGGAACGCCGACTTCTGGAACGCCCTGGGCGTCGTGACGAGCCAGATCAACGCGCAGATCGCCCAGCACGCCTTCGTGCGGAGCCTGCACCTCAACGAGCGCAGCCCCGTGGCCTGGGCGAATCTGGGCACGCTGGCGCTGCTGGCGGGCGACGCGAGGCTCGCCAACGAGGCCTTCACGAGAGCCCAGTCGACGGACCCGGACTATGCGCACGCGTGGCTGGGGCAGGGGTTCGTGGCCCTGCTCTGCGGCGACGCCAAGGAGGCGAGGGGCCTGTTCACGCACGCGATGGAGATATCCGAGGCGTCCTCGCTGCCCGCCCGCCGCCACTACTCGGCCGCGCTGTTTGACCACGTCCTGACCGCGCCGAGCAACCTGGACGTGGCGTCGCTGATCGAGCCCCTGTTCGCCGTGAACCAGATCCAGGGCTTGCAGCCCGACGACATCGCTTTCGCGCACCTGTCGGCCCTCTTCCGGGAGCGCACGCGGGAGAGCGGGCGCGCCGTCAAGACCCTGGAGCAGATCTGCGCCAAGATGGAGGCGGACTACGAGGAGCGCGAGTCGCCGGAGAGCCTTGCCCAGTTCACGCTCGCCAAGACGGACCTGGCGAGGGCGTATCTGGCAGCGGGCTTGTACGACGACGCGGTCGAGTGCGGCGAGATGGCGCTCGGGCTAAGCAGCGACGAGGGCGAGCTGACGAGCGAGCAGCGCAAGAGGGCGCGGCTCTCAGCGCACCTGACGGTCGGCCTGGCGGGCTACTACCTGAGGCAGTTCGACGAGGCGGAGAAGTGCTTCGAGGCGGCGTCGGGGGAGTCGGACAACGACCCGGACGCCGCGTGCCTGCTCGCGCAGGTCCTCTGGGCGCAGGGCACGGAGGCGGCGCGGGACCGGGCGCGCGGCGCGCTCTTCGACGTGATCGAGAAGCACCCAGCGCACGTCCAGAGCGTGCTGCTGCTGGGCGTCATCGCGCTCCTGGACGAGGACGAGGCCAGCCTCGAGGCCGTGGTGGAGGAGCTGCAGGGCCTGCGCACCGACGCCAAGGTGACGGCCTCGGAGCAGTCGCGGATCGGGGAGGTGCTCCGCGCCATCGCCGCCCCTCGGGAAGGCCTGGACCAGGACCAGGATCAAGACCGGCAGGAGATGATGTCGCAGGTGCAGACGGACATCATGCTGTACCCGCACCAGCCGCACGGGTGGCTGGCGCTGGCGGAGACGGCGGGCGAGGGCGGCGAGCACCCGGCGCTGGTGGGGCTCCGGGTCGCGGCGCGGGCGGTGCCGCCTCGGGGGGCGCTGGGGGCGGACGGCCTGGCCAAGGCGTACGCGGGGACGGGGAGGGTCGCGGACGCGCAGACGTCTGCGTTCCTGGCGCCGTGGGCGAGGGATGGCTGGACTGCGCTAGAGGCCGCTGTGGAGGGCCTATGAGCGTGTGTGTATCAAGAGATGTTGGCATATCAATATCATCCATGTACGGAGTATTTGGCATTTCCAGGGGAGTCAAGGGGGAAAAGGAATCAACATGCATTTTATTGGAGCATTTTGTTGAAATATATATGTATGTATGTATATATATATATATCCGGGGTATCATGACATCCGCGCTCTTCATCCTCATCCCGCTATCCTTTCCCCATCACCGCTGGCCAGCGACCGCCTCCTTCAAGCGCGCCAGCCGGCCCTGCACCCACGCGTCGTGCCAGGCGTCGATCTTGCCCCCGAGCAGGACGCAGTTGTCCGGCCCGAGAAGCACGGTGCCGCGCGCAACCTGCGTCCCCGCGCGGATGAGCATCTTCTCGCCGATGCAGGTCTTGCCGACGCCGATGCGCGGGATGCGCCTCAGCTCGACGGCGAAGACGCGGTTCGCCATGCGGTCCTGAAGGACCAGCCTGTGCGTCGTGTGGAGTCCAGCCTGGCCCTGGCCCTGGTTCTGGTTCTGGGCGCGATTGAGATCCTGATCCTGCCCCTCGGTGCGAAGTCCGTCATCGTCATCGCCATCGTCCGCCGCCTCCGCCGCCTCGTCCGCCGCGACGCGGATCACCTGGCGCCCGCGCGTGCGCTCCCCGCGCTCGACGGCCTCGAGCTCCTCGACCTGGTCCCAGCGGCTGGCGCTCAGGTTCTCCACGTCGAGGACCTGCACGAATACGTCGTGCGGCAGGCGGGCCTCCTTGCGCGCGGTGCTGGCGATGCCCGGCGGGAACGCGGCGAGGCCCGGGTCGACGAGGGTGCTGCCCGCGATGTCGCAGGCGAGGAGCCGTGCCTTGGCGGTCGCGAGGAGCGAGGCCAGCGGGGGCGCGGGCTGGCGCGCGGTCGTGGTGGTGGTCGTGGTGGACGTCGTGGTGAGCTGGGAGAGGAGCGTGGGGGACGGGGTGGGCAGGGACTGGGCCGCGATGGCGGCGCGCAGCTGGGAGGCGAGATCCATGGGGCGAGGCGTGCGCATCCGGGCGCTGCTGCTCTGGAAATCTTGGCTCTGCAAGCTGCCGATGATCTCGAGGTTCAGATTCTCGATCCTCGATTCTCGATTCAGGGGAGGGGCATGACGTAGGTCGATGGAGAGTATCCGCACTGTGCGGTATCGATAAGTCGCGGGCTCTAGGGTAGCGCCGTCGCTGGCCAAGATCAATGGGTCAACATGATGCTGGAGGCTGGAGCTGTCGTGTCACCAATTGAGTTGAAGGCCGGCTCGACTCCTTTTCTTCCATCATCACCCACGGGGCCTTTCGGTGAGGAACAGTTCATCGAGGAACAGGTACCCATCGCCGCCATGTCCACTATAGCGTCCCCCCGCGAGCCGTCTACGCCCCTCCGCCGCATGGCCGGCACCCCGACCTCCTCCGGCCGTCCTTCCCTCGACATCAACCGCTCCGCCGTCGCCTCCCCCGTCCACCTCGGCGCGAGCCAGTTCCCGGCTCCCGCATCCTCCGCGTCCTTCTCGTCCGCCGTGCCTGTCGGAGCATCGGCAGCAGCAGTATCATCATCGTCGTCCTTGCCATCATCAGCAGTGGCAACGACGGCCAAGCGCTCGAACCGCGTCGCGCTACGCGAGTACTACAACCTGCGCGCCGCGGCCGCCGCGCCCCCGCGCATCGAGATCCCGGACTCGGAGGTGCCCTCTGGCGAGCTCGATGCGCCCGACTTCAGGCCCGACGAGTACGTCGCCAAGATCACCGCCGAGAGCACGCTGCAGGAGCTGCTGCGGCTGTACGCGCGCGTGCTCGGGGAGGTCAGGGCCCTGGACGCGGAGAAGAAGGCGCTCGTGTACGACAACTACAGCAAGCTCATCGACGCCACGGAGACAATACGCAAGGTTCGTTTCGGTCCTTGCATCGAATTATTCTGCAATCTTGCCCAAGTCCTTGGCAAATACGGAGCACAGACGGGTAGTAGTAGCAGCAGCAGCAGCAGCAGCAGCAGCTGAAGCAGTGGAATACTGACTGAATTGATCAGATGCGCGCAAACATGGACCCGCTGAACCCCATGGCGTCGACGCTCGACCTCGCCATCACGCAGATATACACCCAGGCCTCCTCCATCCGCGACGCCCTCCGCGAGACCATCCCGCCCCCCGACTCCGCCGATGGCCTCAAGCGCGACGAGGCTGAGCGACGCCAGCGCACGCGCAAGCTCGCGATCAAGGTGCTCGGCACCCCCGAGCGCCTGCAGGCGCTCGTCAAGGACGGCAAGATGACCGAGGCGCGGAGACAGTGGGAGATGCCTCGGAGGCTGCTCGAGACGTGGCGCGACAAGGGACTGGGGGGTCATGATGTGCAGGCGTGTATCGACGAGGGGGATGCGATTGTTGGGAGGATCCCGACTGCGTCGGCAGCACAGAGGAGCTCCAGGGACCAGCGATGAGATGTTGCTTCCGATTGCCTTTTCTCTTCTCCTCGTTTTGTCTTTCTTTTGGTTTGGGCTGATTCGAATGGAGTCATTGCTTGCAAGATACCCCTTAGAGCGAACGTTTCATCCCGTTTTGTAATACACAGTCCAGTCACATTCGTCAATGCTTGAGGTTTTATCTTCGTCCCTGATTATGGTCAATTCACGATTCACTCCAATGTATTGACATCTATGATCCTGAATGGGTCTCGGTCGTGCTGGCTCAGAATGACTTCTGCCTCTGGCACGTAAGCGCGCAGCAGCATCTCCAGCTGAGGGCGCAAGACCTCCTGCAGATAGGTCCTCTCGGAGTTGCTGTGGAACACCTGGACGAGCGTCCTGCCCTGCTGGATCGCCCTCAGCGCCGAGTGGTGGCTCGTTTCGCCCATGACGAGCAGGTCGACGTCCGCCGCCCTGAGGACGTCATAGCCGCTGCCGGCGCACACGCCGAAGCTGCGCACCGTCTGCTTCTTGATGTCGGCCCCTACGGGCGACGCGACCATGACGTGGCGCAGGCCACCGAGCCTGGCCGCGAGGCGCTGGACGATCTCGGCGAGCGGCACGGCCACGCCGCCCTCGAAGACGCCGATGACGCCGTAGCCGGCCGGGGAGTGGGACTCGGGCGCGGTGGCGCAGGGGGCCGCGAATGAGCGGGCGCTTGGATGGCGCCCGGAGACGACGTCTGCGAGCCAGGTGTTGAGGCCTTCGGGGTGGGCGTCGACGGCCGTGTGGGGGCAGTAGACCGCGATGCCGGCCTGGACGAGGTTCAGGAGGGTGGCCTGCTGAGCGTCGTCACTGGTGACGGACTTGAGTCCTGAGAAGATGAAGGGATCTGTGTGCGGGTGAGTAGGTGAGGGTGTTAGACATTGATGTATTCCGAAACTCGGTGAGAGATGATATGCGAGGCATACGGTAGCTGACGATGACGCTGACTCCCTTTTCAATGGCATCCGCCGCGACTTGAAAGGTCAGGTCGGTGGTGATCAGGACGACGGGTTTCCGCTTGGCAGCGCCGGCCTCGGTGTTGTCAACGAGCAGCCCGACGTTGTCCCACTTCTTGTCTGCAAGTCCCTCAGGATACCTTGGAAAAATCATGTGTCAGTACTATCTGAGCATATGAGCATTCTACGGGTAGATATCTCGCCATCTGGATCTGGCAGGACGCATTGAGACATTGATCCATCCAATACCTCGGAGGAGGCAGCAACTCACAGGCTTCTCATCGAGTCCACCACGAGCTGTGTGAACTTGGGCCTCTGCACCTGCCAAGCGCCCCAGGCTCCTGCGGCGTCAGACTCCATCTTGATGTGCTGCTGCTGCTGCTGCTGCTGTGTCTGCTGTCGAGGAGCCAGGGTAACAAGGCCCTGGCTGCGAAGCGCGGGGGGCCGAGCAGCGATGATGCTGGAGGGACGAGCAACGGCGGCGGCGCGTCTGAAGGGTGCGAATGCGCTTCTTGGGCGACAGACACGGTTCAAAGAGGCAGGTCTCATAGCAGTGCAGACCACGAGATGTCTGCTTTGACAGATGCCGGCCAGACGATGAGAAAAAGAATGATCAGGTAAAGAGACGATATCGAGAGACGATTGAAGTCGAGCTCATTGTCGATGGCCTCAGCAGGAGCTCCCCACGTGCCTTCCCATCTCCATCACACAGTGCCAATTTCCTCCATATAGACACTGTCCCCTCACTTCAACCCCACACATTGACGTATTGACGTATCGCGAAGACCCCAAACTGGCTGGCACCTCCTCATGGAGGTTGTGCATGTTCTGTTGCAGCTGCAGCTCCAACTCGGACCCGAGAGCCCGCGCTTCATCACTCCCGCACATCGCATTGATCCATCGCATCGCCATGCATCCCGCGCCCTCGCCAGATCACCCGCCATGGACCAAATAACAGACGCCGGCCTGCGCAGCGCAATCACCCAACGCCTCGAGGCCACCCACGTCGAGGTCACCGACATGTCCGGTACGCCCCTTGTCCTCCCATCATGTCTCACAGCCAGGCTCTCCTCCCCCCCCCCCCCCCCCTTTTCCCTCTTTCTCCAAATCCAGTGCGGGGGAGGGGCACGCACCCCCCTTCGCGTCTGTGTCTGACAACTTGGAAAATCGAATGGATGAATTGATGAATGAACGGCTGACTCCCCATCCCTCCAGGCGGCTGCGGCCAGGCCTTCACGTCGCTCATCGTGTCCGACAAGTTCGCCGGCCTCAACTCCCTCAAGCGCCACCGGCTCGTCAACGCCGCGCTCAAGCAGGAGATCGCCGCCATCCACGCCTGGACCGCAAAGTGCCAGACGCCCGCAGAGTACGAGCGCGACAGGGGCGCCGCCGCCGCCGCGCCATCCCTCGACGGCACGGTGGGCGGACACGTCGAGGGGACGACGCAGTAGGGAGGTTTGCTCGACCCCCCGAGGCGCGCTGAGCCAATCCATCAAACGATAGAAATAAGACAAGGGAGAAGCAAGGTCGACGAGGCAAGGTCGAGGAGAGCCGGTTGCGGCTGGACGATATACCATACTTGTATCCGTACTCGATACGGACAGACTACATGTACAGTCGCGAGCTGCATCTGCATTTCATTTCGCTTAATGGATTTCCTTTCTCTGGGAGAAAACCGAGGTTGCCAACCATGCTGGCCAATGGTCTTGGTTTTTGGTGGTAAAAGGCTCGTTCGTGTATGCCTGACATGCTATCCTGCTCCGATTCCTACTCCTACTGCACCAAAAGATATCGCCACAATTTTGAACCTGTTGCCCGAAAAAAGAAAAAAAAAAGAGATGGCATTCCCGAATTAGATACTTCAGAAGAGCCCCAGAAGATCGTCATTATCCTTCTTGGGCTGCTGCGAAGCGACGCCCTGAGCACCCTGCAATTGCATCGCCGCGGGCAAGGGCTGGCTCGACGCTCCAAAGTCCAGGCCCGCGAACCCGTTCATTATATCGTCCATCCCGCCGCCGCCGCCCATGGCCCCAGGCATCCCAGAGCTGCTCGCCGAAGGCGGCGCGCCAAACATGCTCATCATGTCGGCCATGCCGCCCGATGCCGGGCTGGCCACTCGATCCGGAGTCGCGGCCGCGCCACCCTGCTCGTGAGACGCCGGAGCGGCTCCGTCGAAGTCGATGTCGAGCAGGTTCTCAATGTTCGTCTGCGAAGCACCGCTGCCGCCGCCGTTCGCTGCGGCCATGGAGGCGGCAATGGGGTTCTCGGCCGCGTTTTGCCTCTGTTCCTGGATGGCAGCACGCTGGATCTCGTCCGCCCCGAAGCGGCCCTTGCCAACAAAGGCCTCGGGGGGCTTGTGGTAGACCGAGGCGAGGGTGGACAGCTCCGAGAGCAGCTGCTCAAGCAGAGCCGGCGGGAGACTCGTCACCGTGGTGGAGATGGTCGGTTTCTGCGACAGGACGATATTCTGCAAAAGGTGTCAGCTGCTCGATCGCAAAGCCACTATATGTCATCTATGAGAGGTCCATTTGCCTACCTTGGCAACTTCCAAGTCCCCTGAAAGCAGTCGCCAGTAGACGTATGCTCTGTCGCGGATGTCGGGGTTGTCGTTCTCGGTCGTCGCCTGCTGCAGGATCTTCTGAACGAGGCTCTGGGCACTGCTCGGCTTCTTCAGAAACAGCTTGACCACAGCCGTCAATATCTGGAGTTGTGTCTGCAGCGCTGGGCGTCAGTCGACGATCGAAGAAAGCTGTACGCAGGGAAAACAAGAACCCACCTGTGTGAACTCTTCTAAAAACGTCTCCACAAAGCCCTCGAGGATCTCGTCCGCATTGGTGATCTTCTCGGCGTACTCGCCAACGATCCAGATCAGCGAACCCCGAGCGTTCGGCTCATCAAGCTCATCAATGTACTTGCAGAGCGACGGGATGACGCCCTCGTAGCCGGGATACTTGCGCAAGATGTCCTTGATGACCACCACGACCTCCTGCACGACGTAGTTGACCTTGGTCTCGATGAGGTCCTCCAGGGCCTGCACGCACTTTGCGCTCGAGTCCTCGATCTTGATGGCGACCTGGCCGATCGCCTTGATAGCCCTCCGGACGAAATCCATGTCGACCTCCAGGGCGTATTCTTTGAGTTCGGAGAGAAGCTGCTCGTAATTCTTCTCGTTTGCGATCCGGACCATGATGTCGAGCTTCTGCAGCTTGACGTAGGGAGGATCGTTGTACTTGCAGAAGAAGACCCTCAGCTCCTTGCTCAGGATGTCCGGCTTCGCCTGAAGCAAGAGATCAATGTTTCTGAGCGCGACGTATTGGACCTCGGGGGCAGAAGCAACCAAAGTGACTGGTCGAAACGTCAGTGCCGGGCCGGGCAGGCCAGAGAGCTGGACTCTTGGCGGGATTGATCAATATGTCTGGGGGCGCATGGGTAACGACATACCTAGAGGTGGGGCCATCTTCTTGAGATATGACCTCACCAGCTCCGGGCTGATCGACTTCATGTGGATGAAGACCACCTTGACGGCGGCCAAGACCACGCTCGGATTCACGTGCTGGAATTGCGGGATGACCCTCTCGCAGATGTGCTCCGACTCCTTGACGTCCACGGCGTGATAGTCGGCCAGCACGGTCAGAATTGTGATCCTGCCCCATTCCGTGCACTCGTTCATGGCCATGAGCAGCTTCTTGAGCACGGCGGGCGTCACGGCCAGGGCCCTCGTTTCCGGCGCCGTCTCGGTGATCTCGGCTAGGGCCTGCACCGAGTTGGCCACGACCATGGGGTTCGGGTCGCCGATCAACTCCTGCAGGGTCTCGAGGAAGCCGTTCTCGATGCACATCGAGGGATTGAGGTCGAAGAGCTTGGCGACGCAGATGGCGGCGGTCTTGCGCACGTATGGCGATTCGTCCCGGAGGGTCTTGCGCAGCGGCTCCTCCATGTAGTCGACCATCTTGTCGACGCGGATGCAGCCCATTGTGCGGATGGCGAGGGCTCGTATTAGCGGGTTGGGGTCTTCGGAGTCTTGCACGAAGGTGTTGACGGCGAGGATGCACAGATCCGGGTGTGTCTTGGCGTAGTTCCTGCGAGGATCGCGCGAGTCAATAGGAGGGCGCTCATTCATTCAAGGTGGAGGGGGGGAAGGGAGGGGAAGGGTGGCTCAGGACATACATGAGATAGAGGTAGACGAGCTTCTTCTGGTCGAGGTCGCTGGTCGCAATGTTCTTGAGGACGTCGGGGAACAGGGCGGACACATCCTTGCCCAGGGTCATGGCCATGATGGTCTTCTGGATGGACTCCTTCCGCTCGTAGGCATACTGAGAGACCAAGCCCGCCCGCAGCTCAAACGTCTCGCCCTTGCGAGGCACGGCAAAGGCGCCGCGGATTCGATTCACCGCCATCGCCGAGAATGGTCTGATGTCGTGTAGCTCGAGAGGTTGTTGATGGGAATTGGGGGGCGCAGGTTCATCGACTAGGCCGGAGGAGTGAGGCGGGATCGAGAGAGAGCGGCGGAGGTCCGGGTGCAGACGTCGGGCGGTACTCGTACTCGTACGTGCTGATGCCGCACACAAGGACAGGTCGCAGCGTCGACGGGTGACGGAGACTCGACGGCCGAGGAGCAAGTGGACGACAATATGGGTGCAGGTGAGTGCACCACTCGCGCGGGGAAGCGGGAGTCCAGAGTTGAGGTTGTCGTCGTCAAGTTCGCGATGCGGGATCCAGATCGAGAAGGTGAGGCCAGGCTTGGGAGTTGCAACCAAGGCGCACCTGCAGTGAGGGTGGGCTGCGTTGCTGTTCCTGGTCCCGAATACCGGCACGCGCGCAGTGCGAGGCGTCCCGATAGCGGTACTGGCTACCTCCGTGGTCCCCCCAGTACTACTCCGTACTCCGTACTAGCAGTACGTCCGCTCACCGTGGACGGGTCGCAACTGCCTCACAGAACGCCCCAACTCATCTGATTACATAATTTTTTTTCGAATCATGCACGCCCACAAAGACCAATCTTGGGACCGTCAAGATTATACGGAGTATAATCATCACTTCCATTGACTCCGACTTATTCCAGCATTTATACGGAGTATGTTCATCTTCTTCACTACAGCCACCCTACACCTCCAACCTCACTTCTGGAGAGGGCCTGGTGCAACATCCAGTCTTCTCATCTTACGCCAATATGGTCAGTTTTCCATGTGTTTTCATACTTGTGTTCTGTCCAGATATTGATAATTGAAAATCTGATCTTCTAATCAACCCATTTAGGCAAGCTTTCCTAATCTTCGCCGGCTCTTCATCGAGGCCAGGTCTGAGGATGAGGAAAGAGAAGTCTCGAGAAAGGCTGTAAGTCGGATATCCATCTGCCAAGGATGGAAAACATCAAAGCTCACCCCAGCTTCAGTTCTACAACGCTGTACTGTTCATGGGATCCGTGGCCGTCTTCAGTCTGATCGCGCAGAAGCTCAACGCTGGGAAATGACGTCGTGTCCACCAAGGGGGGAAGGGCCGAGGATATAGATTAATCACATCAGAGAAACAAGTGCCGATCATGAATTATAGCCAGGACGTGAATGCATTATGATCCAACAAAACTGCAAAGAGCTTGGTTCTAGATTTCTTCCTCATCGTCTGCGATATCCCGCCCCTCCCCGTTCTTTGACGACCGAGACGACGCCTCTTGCTTCCGCCACAGCCCAGCAAGGAATTGATTCGTGCTCGCCTCATCTATGCCCTTATCGTCCCTCTTCCTCAGGAAGCGCGGAAACCGCAGACTCAAGCCCCTCTCGTCGCTCACGAGCCCGATCGCGGCCGTATAGGTCGGGCTCAGCGTGATATCCGCATACGCCATCTCCCACACCTCCTGCGGCTCGAACCACACGTCCGGGCTCGGCCCAGAGTACTCGATGAAACTCGGCTTCTGGATCCGCACGTTCTTGGCCTCGCCCATCTCCGCGCCCTCGTCGTTGTAGAACTCCTTGTTCGTCCTGTAGAAGGCGTCCGTGAACCCAGATATGCACTTGCAGATGCCCTCGAGCGCCCCGCTCTCTTCGTTCCGCACGGCCATCAAGATGGGTGACCACCATTTCGCCTTCCTCCCCTGCCCGTGCCATCCAGCAATGGGCACGAGATCCAGTGTGTCGAAGCTGGCGTTGTAGTCCTTCTTGACTTTCAACCAGGAATCCAGTCGCTTGTCGGGTTCGTAGGTCGCGAGGAGCGGCTTTCTCCTGGTTTTGGCCGACTGGTCCTCGGGCTCTGCTTCGCCGTTTACCTTGCCCTTGCTCCTCCCCCTTGGCTTCGATTGGGGTGTATCTAGTGCTCGATCAGGGGTATCCCTGATGTCGGGGATCTTCGTCAGATTATCCAAGATCTTGACCATGATGCCCTCGCACTTGTTCTCCGTGGCCGACTTGAAAAATTCCAAAACGGGCTCCGAGTCGCTCGAACTCGCGTCGAGGCTCTTGACCCACGTGAAGTGATGCGGGACCTCGATGAACAAGGACTTGAGGAGCTCTCGGCGCTCACGGAATGGACGGTCCAAGAGCGGCTGGCCGTTGAGGTACATTAGGTCAAACGAGAACATGCAGACGTCGATCGTGATGTCCCCCAACGCAACGTCCTTTCTGGCTCGGTTCGTCAGCGTCTGGAAGTTCTTCAGCTCGCCCGTCTGTCGGTCGACCGCGACTACTTCTCCCTCCATGACGAAGCTGTCGACTCCCTCCCCCCTGATCCTGGGCACGAGCTCCACAAGATCGGGGTACTTGTCTGTCATGAGCTCCAGATGCCGCGAGAAGATGGACACTTTGCCCTTGTCGTCGCAGTGGATCTGCGCTCGTTGGCCGTCGTATTTGAACTCGCAGGCAAAGTCCCTGCCTTGAAGCTTGGTGAGCATCTCGGACAAATCTCGCGTGATGCTGCCCAGCATCGGACGCAGCGGGACGTGCAGCTCGAGACCGCAGAGTACGAGGAGCTCTTCCGACACCCCAGTCTGGAGCAGCGCAGGAATGAGATCGTTGTAGTTTGGATGTCTCGCGAAGCTTGCTTTCACAATCTCTTCCGACTTGCTCCAAATGTCCGCCAGCTCTTCCTTCTTGAGCTTCGCGAGGCCTTGGCGTGACCTGATCGGATATTCCGCGTCGGACGGTCTGGCAAGCAAGAAGGCCCGTGAGAGAGCAATGAGCATCGTGGTCTTCACGGCGCCGATCCTGAGCTATTTTTTGCCAAAGTCAGCACAAAAGTGAGAGGTGGTAAGAGAGATTTGTGCGAGAGGCAGCCCTACATGCTGGCAGAGTGTCCGAACGATGAAGCGGCTCTCTTCACCACCTCGCGCATCTTTCAGAAGACGATCAACGATTCTCTGCTTCGTCTCGCCACTCCCCTGACCCTGAGAAGTGGCGATCTTGACGAGAGACTGGTAGACGCCCTTGATGGTGAGGGGCTTCGGCTTCCGCAAAGTGAAGCTCTGCTTCTTCTTCGCCTCGAACGCCACATCGCCCGCGTCGCCGTACTTATCATAGATGACCTTGAGGGAGCGATTATCCAAGCCGCAGACTTGCCTCAAGGCCTTCGAAATGGCCGATCCTCCCAGGCCCAGTTCGAGAGATATGTAAGACGGTGATATGGAGTTTGTGGCAAGCCACACCTATGTACGCGTGGAGTCAGAATCATGAGGGTCCGGCAGTCGGGTCCGACGCCGGAGACTTACAGCAGGAAGCAGGCTTGATGGATCGCTCTCGATCAAGACTCGCAGACAGTTGACGAGCGTGTCGACAATCTTGATGCGGCTGGTCGTGGCGCTGACGAGCACGAAACATCGGACCAGCAGAGCGTACGACGCATCTCCGCTCTCGCTCGCCCAGTTCTCGCGCAGCTGCGCCACATACTTTGACGGGTCAAAGGTAAGAGGCGGCTCGTCGAGCGGGATCATACCAGTGACGACATCTTCCGCCATGCCAGTGGACTGCAGGGAGAGCGTCTTGCCCGCAGGATTCTGGCCCGGAGGACACTTGATGATTGCCTCCACTCGAGGCTCCCTCTTCTCGGGACTTGGGCTGGCATGCTGGCTGCTCGGCCCATCGCTGGCCTCTGCGTGTGCGTCGTACTCTGCCTGAAGCTTCCGCGCCAGCTCCTCGTCTACCGAGCTGGAGGCGCCACTGATCCCACCGTCTTCGACAGCCAAGTTGGCCGGAGACCCCGCATTCCTCTGCCTGGAGAAGAAGTACTCGAGCCCTCTTGACTGGGCCGCGGGCTGTTTCTTCCCGTTTTGGTCCACCTTTCTCCTCTTGTTCGGACTGTTCATAATGCCGCTCATGCTGCTGCTGCTGCTGCTGCGCCGGGTCGATGCGAATCATGGATATACATCTTTTCAAAGAAAATAAAGAATAACTGGAATGCCTCTAGTCACGCGTCACATCTTGACCCGGCTGCTCGAAGATGGCTCAGAATCGTAACAACATAACAGGGCATCCCGAGACTCGAGACACGTCGTCGATGGCGGTGGCGGTTCGAGGCAGACGCGAGACCACGTGACCCTGGCCTTCCCCGCAAAAAAAAAAGAAGAGGAAGAAGAGGGAGGAGAGGTAAACGAGACTCGAACTGCGCTAAACCCTTTTCGCATCGCACAATCAACATCCAAATCTTCGCAACTCCAGCCCCACCATCTCGATTGTGAAGTTTCGGACCCGAGTCGATCCATCCATCCGTCGATTATTCTCCCCGGACACCACCCCGTCCCGTCTCATCAGCAGAAAAAGAGGATCGATTTGCGCCCTCGCAGACCCGACATCCGACAAAATGAACGGCGAAGACCCCCCGGAGCGTCCCGAGTACATCACCGGCGTCATCAACGGCCTCGAAAGATATAACCCCGAGGCGGTTGGCACGCTCGAGAGCTACCTCCAGGAGCAATGCGAGCAGAAGTTCTGTGACTGCAATGCCAACCGGACATTGCTGAAGCTGTGAGTTCTCTTTTTTTTTTTTTTTTTTTTTTTCAAATACGAACATGCCGGGAACACGTGACGAGGCGATGATGAGGGGGAGTGACGCATCCAATATGGGAGAGCAAGAGAGAGAGAGATGCCATGAGGAAGACGAAGGGAAAGAAGGGTTGGAGGAAGTGAGAAAACGGTCCCACCAGTTCAATGTGATGACTGAATTTCAAACGTTTCCTATTACCTGACCAGGCGACTACTGCCTGCTGGAGACATTCATAGTGTTGTCTGAACCATGAACACGCGGCTGGGGCGCAGAGCAAAGCAGCAACAGCGACAGCGACAGCAACAGCAGCAGCAGCATACTCATTGCCCTCTGGAAGTGGTTCTCGCAGCTGACAGATGTTTCTCTTCTCCTCCTGCACAGGTACCAGCTCAACCCTGACCGGGTCAAGGACGAGGTCGTCACCAACATCCTCGTCAAGGCCATGACGCAGTTCCCCTCGTCGCAGTTCACCCTCGCGCTCCACCTCATCAACCCGTCGGCCGCGTCGGCGGGCGAGCTTCACGAGGCGCTGACCAAGCTTCGCTCGCTCAACTCGCAGCTGCAGGGCGCGCAGTACGCCGACTTCTGGGCGGACCTCGACGACGACCTGTGCGCCGACCTGATCGCGGACATCTCGGGCTTCGAGGACACGATCCGCGAGCGCATCGCCGTGCTCGTCTCCCAGGCCTTCAGGGAGGTCAGCCTCGCGCACATGGTGTCGTGGCTGGGCATCAACGAGGAGAAGACGAGGGCGTTTATCACCGAGGTCTGCGGCTGGGCCATCGACGAGGCTGACAACGTCGCCATCCCCTCGAATCCGGACAACGAGGCCAAGAAGGCCGAGATCAGGGAGGACGTCAGCGTCGACCAGTTCTCGCGGGTGGTGCGACGGGCCTGGGAGGAGACTGCTTAAGGGAATGGGAATATCCTAGATGCTAATGAACAAAAAATTGAAATGACACATCTATCCTCGTTGCCATGATCAGCGGTGGGTCCTCGATGGCGGAAATGATGAAGTGCAATGCTTTGGTGGTGGCCCCTTTCGACGCCTTGCCTTGAGGGGATAAGGTGACGAAAAGAAGATCTGGGTTGTTGATACATCATCCTCACCAATCTATCTATTCTCCCTCCCGGCATCGCTTCGTTCATCATCCTGCGGCATCACTTGTTCTTGACCAGCTCCTCCCACTGCACGCCGACCCACTCCTCCAGGTATCCCGCCTTGCCCTCTCCCGCCCCCCGCGGCACGCAGTCCGCCTCGCACACGCCCACAATCACCGTCCCCCACTCCATCCCGTCCAGCCCGACGTCGTCCGCCTCGAGCTCCGCGATCGCGTTGGGCGTCAACTGCACCTCGAACGTCCGCGCCCCGCCGCAGCCCGCGCACCGCGTCATTCCGCGCCGCGCCAGCATCTCCCCGACCGCGTCCGTCTTGGAGTACAGCAGCGGCGCGCCCGCAAACTCGTACCGGATCACCTGTTCCGGGTTCTGGGCCAGCCGGTCCGCGAACTTCTGGAACGTCGCGTCCATGCTCGACTCGAACGCCTCCCGGTCCAGCGCCGACGGCTCCGGCGCGTCCGCGTCCGCCATCTGCACGTTCGCCGGCAGCTTGCCCGCGGCGTCGTCCTCGTCGTCGTCCAGCGTCTCGTAGTCCGCGTCCGCGAGGTACAGCGTCGGGTACGGCGCCTGCGCGCTCGTCTCGGGCCACGGCTCCGGCGGCGGCAGCGGGCCCGCGGGCGTGGTCCCGATGGCCAGCGTCTCGGCAAACGTCTTGGACAGCGCGGCTTCCGGCGTCTTTGCCGCCGCCGCCGCCGCCGCCGCCACCGGCGGTGCTGCTATCGTCGGTGTTTTGGACGGCTGGCTCGAGAACGGATTGCTCGTGCTGGAAGGCGCTGCGGCGACCGAGGGGTTGGTGGTGGTGGTGGAGAACGGATTCGCCTGGTTGGCAAAGGGATTGCTACTGTTGCTGCTGCTGCTGCCCGCACCAGAGCCTCCAAACGGGTTCGCGCCGAACAGCGCCTCGCCCAGCCTCGGCTGCTCCTCTTGCTTCTTTTCCGGCTTGGCGGACTCCCGCTCATCCTTCCGAGGCTTCGAGTCCCCCTCGTCCTTCCATACCCTCACTCCTCGGATCGCGCGTATCGTGCCCGCCTTGCGCCGGCACGTTTCCCGCCGGCAGGCGAAGACGTATAGCCGGCGCTCATGTGTTGGGAACCTGTCTGGGAGCTCGCCGTTGAGCTGCAGCAGGAGCACCATGATGTCTTTACAGACCTTGCATCGAGCCAGAGCCGCGGAGGGAGGCTTTCCCGCATCGAGCCAATCCTAGATTTCACCATCTGATTAGAACCCTGTGACGCCCGCATGACCAAGGAAGAAAAGGAAGAGAGAGAAAGAAAAAGTCTCGTCTGCATACCGGCCGCCCTCCGAGCTTGCTTATCGTGTCCTCCTCGGCATCCTTGGAGGCGTAACCCAGGAGGACGTTGGTCTCGGTGAACTCCCCGTCTGAGGAGTCGGAATCGTAGTCTGCCATTTCCTGCTTGTTTCTTCGCCGGGGGTTCCTTTGCTTCCTGAAGAGCCAGAGGCTTGTCGGCGGGTTTGTCGATGCGCTACGCTGCTCGACTTGAGTCTTCCATTACTATAATCTATTTATCTATCGATAGTGGGGGCCTAAACTTGAGTGTCAACTTTCATTCCACCTTCCAGAATTTTTTTCGGTGGAAAGTTCGGATCATTTCGCGGGGCTTATCTTATCTTATCAGGAGTCGGACTGAATCCAGCCATCAACGTGGGATGCTAGCATGGCAGGAGTCTGAACATATGAATGCAGTCTCAACGCGATGTGTTTCCCAGGGCAAGTCACAATCGTCCAAAGTCGAGGGGTCATCAAACAGCTCAACCCAAGCCAGAGATGGTGTATCTGTAGGCAGTGCTTCCAGCATCTCGTATTTGTCTACTCCGTACCGTAAAGTCTACCCACTTGGACGTGAATTACATCAACGCCGTAGCCAGGGGCCGTCGCCCTCTCCGACTAGGACTCGGGACCATCCATGCCGGGCCCAGGACCGCCGGACTTGCCCATGTGTCGAGCCTTGAGCATCTCGTCGCAGAGGCACAGATTGGATGCAATTCCGGCGCTGGAGGCGATGCAATTCCTCAAGACGCGGAAGGAATCGAAGACGCCTTCTAGCTCGGGGTCCATCGGCTCGCCCGTCTCGAGGTTCAGCCCGACAATCTGGCCATCGGCGTGCTCGTCCTGCAGCGCGGCGACTAAGAAAAAGAAGAAGCAGCGTGTCAGTATGCATCGAATCAATCTTTTGCGGGGGAGTGAGGCAGGGCAGAGCACTGGGGTAGGCATCGTGAGGAAAGAACTTACGGGCATCCTGGATGTCGTATCCGGCGTTGGCGGCAAGAGTCTTGGGGATGACGAGGAGGGCATCGGCAAAGGCCTCGACGCCCCACTTGGCCTTGCCCTTGACTGTCTTGGCAAAGGCATCGCTCTTGAGGTGGGCGGCGGCCGCGACATGGAAGGCGCCGGCGCCGGGGACGACGCACTTGTCGACAATCATGTTGTAGACGCTGCGCAGGCCGTCGCGCACGGCGTCGGTGACCTGGGCGATGGTGTGCTGGTTG
Organism: Escovopsis sp. AC; assembly: GCA_003055955.1. Lineage (NCBI taxonomy): Eukaryota > Fungi > Ascomycota > Sordariomycetes > Hypocreales > Hypocreaceae > Escovopsis > Escovopsis sp. AC. The sequence goes on along the minus strand of NQYS01000002.1, from coordinate 1,870,136 downwards.
GGGCCCTTGATGAGGAGCGTGACCGACTTGGGCTCCTTGACCTCCTCGATGAAGGTGTACTTCTCCTCGCCGATGTTCTGCTCGTAGACGAGGCCGGCCCAGCCGAGGACGTCCGGGGTCAGGTCCTCTACGCTGTTCTGGGCGGTGCCGCCGCAGATGAGCTGGAGGCGCTCCATGTTCCTCCGCTTGGCGCGCCGGAGGGCGAGGATGCCGTTCTTGGCGAGGACGTCGAGGGACAGGGGGTCGATGCCCTTCTGGTTGACGATGACGAAGTTCTTCTTGCCGTCGTCGCCGCACACTTCCTTCTTGAGCTCGACGATCCTCTTGAGCTTGGCGTCGACGAAGCGACGCTCGCTCTCGACGAGCTTGTCGCGCTGCTCGGCGCTCGAGTAGAAGAAGCTCGAGTTGATCTCTGTCTTCTCGTACTCGAGCGAGACGTTCATCGTCAGGATGTAGCAGTTCTCGAGCCGCTTGGGCATGTCGGGGTGCCTGGCGCCGTGGTCCATGGCCAGGCCGCGGATGAGCTGCGTGTCCGACGCGGTGCGGTGCTGCATCTTCATGATCTCCACCATGTGCAGGTCGGGCTTGGCGGGCGCCTGGTAGATGGCCAGCACGGCGTCGACAATATCGGGCGTGAGCTTCGTGGCCAGCGTCGAGTTGAGCTTGGTCGAGAGCGAGGTTCGGGCAACGTTGAGGAGGAGCTCGCGGTCGACCTCCTTCTCGAGCTTGAAGGAGTCGAGGAACTTGGGCGCGCAAGTTAGTCCCAGGGGAAAGAAAAATAAAAAAAAATGCAACCCGAAAGGCAGGCCAGCGATGCTCCCCCCCCGGGGGGGGGGGGGGGGGGTGGAACGTGACGTGGGAGATCTTACCTTGAGCGTCTCCTGCTTGGCAATCTCGAAGCCGTCGGTGATAATACGGGGGTGGAGGCCTTCAGAGATGTATCGGTCGGCCTGCTTGAGCAGCTCTCCCACCAGGAGCACGACGGAGGTGGTGCCGTCACCGCAGATGTCGTCCTGCGCGGTCGCCGCCCGAGCAATCATCACGGCCGTCGGGTTCTGGATTTGCATCTCTCGCAAGAGGACGTTTCCATCCTTGGTGAGCTTGATCTAGATTCGGGCATCGCGGTTAGGCAAAGAGACCGGGGAAGGAAAAAACAAAAAGGGGTGGGGGAGGGGGGTGATATTTTCGACAAAGGATCTCTTCATTGAGGGGTAGGAGGTATGTAGCTATCTCGTACTTGGCCAGCACCGTCAACAAGCCTAAACATCATCGATCAGCACGATATGAACCCAATCGAATTCTCAAGCAGTCGACGTCTGCTCCGGCGTGACTCTCCCCCTCTCTCTTACATCTTGATCGTGCCCCGCGGGCCCAGGTTCGACTTGAGGACATCTTGCAGGCCCTGTCCGGCGTTGATGTTGATTCTGAGAGCTTCGTCCCTCCTCTGCAGACAAGTTCGGTTAGAGACCACAGCAGCGGGCAATTCCAATTCCAGGATAAACGAGGAGGACGCACTCGGGACTCGGCCTTTGGGTTGAGGAGCTGCGCGGCCGACATGGTTGATGTGCTGTGAAGGGGCTTGTTGATCAACAAGGGGGGGAAGGAGGGACGGAATTGGATCGTGGGGTCGGTTTGGACGTCGGATCGTGATTTCAACAGCTCGCTCTTCTGCCTTGGCGGCGACCCGCACTAAAGGTGGGCTGCAAGCGGGCGCAAGCCTCATTCGTGCGTGCAATCAACTGTGGCGCAGGCCTCCATGGACTCTTTTTTCTGCCCAAAGGCGGTGGCGGGCTGTATTTCAATGTTGATAAGGTGGTTGATTGAATCCGACGCCGCGAGGGGAGCAGCCCACGCTGTAAATAGCGACATTACAGCGGATCTCCCCTAGAATCAGGGGGCTTTCGCAGATTCCATAGCGGGTGCTACAGCGACTGGCCCCTCAAACTTTGGTACCGGATTCCATTGATGGATCATTGATGCCGTCAGGCCATCACATCGGGCAAAAAGGGGCTGGAAATGTGCCTCTTCAGGGTTAGGGTTCAACCATCAATTCTAGGAGCATCGATGACCTCGACAGGAGCTGATCAACTTCATAGAGGTCAGGTGCATCTAACATTGAGATTATTTGTATTGATCCCATACCAGCTTCAGATCTCGCCAAAGCCCTGTTCATTCCGGAGTCTTCTTCAGACGCTTAATCATGAAAAGCCAGGTGCTAAGTACTCATGCTGCACCAATCAAGCCATGTCCAGTCTACCTACTACTGCTTCGCCGCCTGACACTCCTGCTTGTGCTTCTTCCAGTCCTCCTTCTGGCACTCCACCGAGCAGTACTTGGTCGTCTTGCACCGGTTGCACCTCTTCAACGACAATTCCCCACCCCCATCTTTCTTCCCGCACTTCCTGCACCTCGGCACCGGTGCCAGCCCCGCCACGCCCCTCTTGTCAAACTCCCCCACGTTGATAACCTCCTCTACAAACGGCACCGCAAATGTTGGGCTGATCGCGATCCGCGTCGCGCACTTGGACGCCTCCTCCCACACCGGGATGGCCACGAAGTCGTCCGGAAGCTTCCCGTTGCCGCACGAGCACAGAACCTTCTCCCCGTGCTCGAGGCTCAGCGGCACCGTCGCCGCGCTCTGCTTGTATTCGCACTGCGACAGGTGCGGCCAGGTGCGGCACCGCTCCGCCATGGCCGGCAGTACCTTCTTCCACAGCGCAAGCTCCTCGTCGTCAACCCGGATCGTCGCGCTCTCCATCTCCTGGAACATGATCAAGAAGTCCTCCAGCTTCCCCGACTCGAGCAGTCGCACCGTCAGGGGGATGACGGCAGCATCCATCACGACGGAGCCGGTATCCCCGTCGATCCTGATGGCGGAGACCACGATGATGATGTGGACGCCCCCCCGACTCGGGTGCGAGATGGTGAACAGACCTGTCTGCCCCCCCTGGATCCCGGATGAGACCATGAACATGGTAAAGAGCGACTCCTTGAAGTTCACTCGCGCATCTGCCGCGAGTCCTGTCCGATTCGTGATCTGTCTTAGCCCTTTCTCGCGTGTTGTGAACTGGGACGACGAGAGCGTTGAGAGCCACTTCAGACCCTCCTTTCTCTCCAGCCCCGCGATGGGCAGGCGGTCGAGATTCAGGTGCGACATGTTCAGAGCCACTGGCAGTCCCCTCGCGGTCAGCACGCTCGGAAAGATGTATGGGGCAAGGATGCTGGAGGACAGCGGGTCAGCGATGGGCGCAATGACCTCGATGTATCCCGAAGTCCGGGCGATTCGGGTCCTCGCTGCGTCTTTGCTGACAGCTATCGGGAATCTTATAGGACAGACGAGTTTCTTCGCGCCGAAGACGATGTCGATGGTGAATGGATCCTTCTGCTGCAATTCTATCGAAGCCTTCTCCCTCAGGAGCTTCCTCCCCAGTCCCGATGAGATGTCGATGTGGCCACAAATTTCAGTAATTCTCTCCTCGTCGGTGTCGACGTCGGCCCTCAACGTTGTCGGGCCCTCTCCGTTCGTCTTGGGGATCTCGTCTTGCAGCGGCTTCGCGCCGCTGCAGACCATGACGTGCCCCTTCTGGCCAGGTCTGAACTTGGACAGGATCACCTGCGAACTATCCGACAGAGTCGTCTCGAAAGCCATCATGTCCGGCCCCAGTTTCGGCCCGAAAACAGCAAGGCTCTGCATGCTTATGGGAACGTATAAGCCGACCAGTGCACTCTGCTGCTCGAGAAGGATGGCCTCCGTCGGGACGACGAAGGACGCTATCAGCGGCGCTGTCCCGCTCCATCCAAGCTCGTCCGGCTCGACGTTGACAACAGCATCGCCAGTCTCCTTGTCCCATCCTCTTGTCGCCTTCCCGAAGACGAGATGCACGTCTGCGTACATGTTGCTCCACTCCATATTGGCGCCGAGGCTGGATTTCAGCGAGCCCAAAAGTGTCGGTGATGCCGCTCGATGTTTTTGGCTGAGGGTGAACAATCGCTGAAGAGCCGTCCGCGGCATGACCACGTTCACGGCGACTGTTGCGGGCACCTCCCGCCAGCCCTTGAACAGCCCCCCTTCCTGAGAGACTTTGGACAGATTGGTGATCCATGCCTCCGTGTAGAGCTCCGACAGATGAAGCTGCACGAAGAGATCCTGAATCATGTTGGTGCCCACAATGAGTGTCCTGTCCGTGGCAATGATGTCCATCAACTCTCTCACAACAACCGGCCAATCTGACTTAACCTTCGACTGGATCAGCTTCAGCAGAGCAACAAAACTCCCGCTATGGAAATGACCGTATGTACGGGTGTATCCGATGACCTGCGCAAGATCGGATGGTCGCGCTTCATTCTTGAACATGAGGAGAAACATCTTGAAAGCGATTCTGGCCAGAGCCCTGGGCTCCATCCGAAGCATGGGTCTCCCGGGATCATTCCTTCCCAATTGATCGTCTCGCTTCCATGACAGGCGGCTTTGAAGCTGCGTCTTCCCAGACTCCATGACATGGGTGAGTATTCCCAGGTAGATCTCGTCCATGTGGGAATCGACCTTAGCGTTCGTCCAGAATTGGAACGGTATCAGTCCCAGAAAAAGAGACACGGTGGATGAAGGTCCACACAGGAGGTTATCAAGGGCCTTCCGATCAGGATTGTCGCCCTTGGTCAGCTGATCGGTATGGATGAGCGCCCACTCTCGTGACTTCAGCAGTGGGCCGGCCGAGACGGCAATATTGAGCATACCGACGTGGTCTGAGAGATTTGAAGTCTCAATCACGTCAAATGATGTTGGAGCCTTGGAGTCGGGCCCGTAGGCCTCCTCGTCGAGTCGGAGCACCTTGCAATCGTACTGACGCCTGTACCAGTTTGCAGACACTTGTCCGGTGGCGCCTGCGTGCTGGAGCGTGTGGCAAATTGCAAAGACGTCGCTGACAACAAAGCGCAGGACGATTCGTTTCTTCTTCCTCAGGGCCCGAAAGGCGCTGACCCATTCGAAGAACTCGGCTTGAGCTGCCGATGCTATCTTGTCCTCCCCCGAGTGAACCTTGGGCCTCAAAGGCGAGAGCTCCGAGAGGTCTGCGAAAGCAGTCGCAAGATGGTAGCCGGCCAAGGGTTCCGTTCCGTAGTGGAGAACCTCGAACTCGGAGATAAGACCGGCAAACATGGGGTTCGGAAGCTTGGTGGACAGTTTGGTACCCCGAACGGTCCCCTCCTGCCAGTAATGCTTGAAGTTCAGTGGTATTTCGAGCTGCGAATACATAGAGAGAGGTGACGTCGCTCGCATGCTAGTGAAGACGTAGGTATCTTCTGAGATCCAATCCTTGGAGATCTTCAGGCTCTCAGAATATTGATCCAGGAACTCCTTGCTCGTTCGCTTCTCCGCGGCGGATTTCACCCGCTGCAGGACCCTGCCTACGTCGTGGAGGGTGTCTTCGTCACAAAATTGCAGCACCGCGGCATAGGGACCCGCCTTCCACGCCTGGAGCGAAGCAGTCAAGGGTGTGAGCTTCTGGACATGGTCAAGGACGATCTTGGAGGTGGCGTCGTCCAGGAACAGGTGATAGTAGATGTCCCAGAGCGCCTTGTCAGAGACGCGATTGTCGCCGTCAAGGATCAACGTCAGGAGGATGATGTTCCGACCTATGTATGGTCAGAAACCCGAACCAGCCTCGCCCTTTTGTTCCGAAAGAAATTAAGACGAACTCACCAATGACCTTTTCATCGTGATCACAACAGGTGATGTCAAGCTTGCGAGCTACTACCGGATGGGGAAGAAGCCCGTTGTCAGACACGAAATCCGATTGGGAAAGAAGAAAAGAAGAACTTAAAGTCCAGCCAGCCGTTGTCTCCAACGAGAAGAGGTCAAAACTCACCAGCTCCCTGCTGTATATACGCCGTGAAGAGGACATATCTCAGGTCACCACAGCCAAGACTGAGTATATCGGCATCCTGGCCATGGGGCACAGATCGAGCCAGGTTGATGGCAGGGGTGTTGCCGGTGGCATAGAAGAAGCAGAAGCGATTGGCGACCGTCGGCGTCAGCATCTTGAGATATGGTGTCTCTCAGGTGTGACAAGGCATTGATCGATCACTCCACAAGGACGCGGCCACTGGTGACATCCACGACGTGCCTCGACGAGCTTCAGTGCCAGGAGATGTTGACTCTGGAGTCTTGGGGCCTCGCGGGTGAAGTCTGAGGTTGATGTTTGGATTCGTGGGTCGCGGTTCCCCGCGTTAGTGCGGCAGGCACGCCCTCAGGTGGGGCATCCGTCAGCGATTGGCAAGCGCGATTGACACCGCAAACCAAGACACCAGCTTTGATAAACATGCACGCCATTGACCAGATCAAATCACTTCATGCATCGAATTCACTGGCTTCGAGATGACCATTGATTCACTTGGGGACTGCTCATGATGCTCCATTTCCGAGGATGATGACTTGAGCCCCTTCGGACAGTTGCAAAGGGACAGAGAAACGGGAATATAGGTAGTATGTATAGTAAAGATACTCTCATATATATGCCCAAGAAGCACATCTATCGCCTCGCCATGTAGACATTAAGAAACATTCTCTTTTTTTTGCTCCTCCTTCACCTCTTTCTAATTACAGCAACATGCGTCGAGGATCCTCGATGTACTCCTTGATCTTAACCAAGAACTGGACGGCTTCCCGTCCATCCAAGAGACGGTGGTCGTACGTCAGGGCCAGGTACATCATAGGGCGGATCTCGATCTTGCCGTTGACGGCGACGGGGCGGTCCTTGATGGCGTGGAGGCCGAGGACGGCGCTCTGGGGAAGGTTGATGATGGGGGTGCCCATGAGGGAGCCGAAGACGCCGCCGTTGCTGATGGTAAAGGTGCCGCCGGCCATATCCTCGATCGTGAGCTTGCCATCGCGAGCCTGTTGTAGCAATCTCTGTCAGTCCAGCTCCTAGATGACAGGAGGAGGAGAAAATGAGGGGAAAGGGAGAAAATGGGAAGAGCACAGCCAACACCCACCTTCTTGCCCATGTCGGCAATGGACTTCTCGATGCCAATGAGGTCCATGCCCTCGACGTTGCGAACGACGGGGGTGACGAGGCCCTTCTCGGTGGCGACGGCAACGCTGATGTCGACGTAGTCCCTGTAGACGATGGTGTCGCCGCCGTTGGGCCCCTCGATGGAGGCGTTGACGGCGGGGATATCGCGCATGGCGAGGACGGCGGCGCGGGAGAAGGCGCTCATGAAGCCCAGCTTGACGCCGGTCTTCTTGAGGACGTCATCCTTGTAGAGCTTGCGGAAGTCCATGATCGCGGACATGTCGACCTCGTTGAACGTCGTCAGGGACGCAGCGGTGTTCTGGGACTGCTTGAGACGTTCGGCGATGCGCAGTCGCATACGATTCATCTTGACCTAAATGGGAAAACAAATCTCCGTCAGCACCGATTTTTAGGGCGAGCTTTTTCTTCGCATGCGCGTTGAACATACACGTCGCTCCTCGCGGCTGCCAAAGACGTTCGGGCCGGAGGTCGCGGGCTCGGCGGGGGCCTGCTTCGTCTTCTCGGGTTGCATCTGCTGCTGGGGCTTGCTCGGCGCGGGCTTCGTCTCCTCGACCACCGCCTTCTTCTTCTCCTCCTTGACCTCATCCTTCTTCGGCTCCTGTTTCGTCACGGGGGCGGCCTCGTCCGCGGTCTCTTGCTTCGCCTCGGAGGAGGAGGCCTGGGGCTTCTCGCCGCCGACCTCGAGTCGCACCAGATCCTGGCCGACGGTGACGGTGTCCTCCTCGGCGACGAGGAACTCCTTGATGACGCCGGCCTCGGTGGCATTGACGGCGACATCGATCTATTCCTTCTGTCTCAGCGCAATTCCCTTGGTTTGGGGGGGGGGGGGGGGGGGGCGCTGCGGCGGGTATGTATGTCCTCTGGCTCACCTTGTCCGTCTCGATGGTCGCAATCTCCTCGTCCAGCTCGACGTAGTCGCCGACGGCCTTGTTGAACTGCTTCAGCGTCCCCTCGGATATGGACTCGGCCATCTGAGGGACCTTGACGACCATGTCGGCGTATGCGCGGACCGCCTGCATCATGCCGGGCAGCATAACGAAAGGCGTCATTCTCTGCGACCGCAGAGGGCGCAGGTGCGCCATGCGGGCGGCGGTGACCAGTCTCCTCGACAGCATGATGTGGAGAATGTGATGGGTGTCGGAGGAATAGAGGTGGAAGGTCGAAGTAGTACTAAGGTAGAGATATCAAGACAAGTCTCCAGGACTGCCTGAACAAAGAGCAATTGTCCGGCGGGGGGGGAAGTGGGAGGGAGGCAGCGGGCGTCGGGCAAAACGAGAGATTGCAACGGGCAAAAGGGCCGAAGACGCCTAGAAATCTACTTGTCGATCCTTACAGGTGTTCGTGTTGGGGGGGGGGGGGCACTTTAGTATCGCAGAAGAGGCTGAGAGGCTGCCAAAAATCGAGGCGAGAAGCTGCTCCGAGTCGCTGAGGCGGATCAATGGATCAATGGAGCCCGGGTGTGGCTGTGGTTGTGGCTGTGGTAATGGCTGTGGCTAGTGCTGGCGCCGAATCCATCCATCCATGCGGCGGATCTGGGCTTGCTGATGGAGAATTTTCTTCGATCCCAAGATGTTGATCCCTCAGCAGCTTACTCCGTACAATGTACTCCGCACTCCATGCTCATGCTTGCAGTGCGATCCGTTCCCCCGTGGCATCTGCTAGACGGAGCATGGGCAAACACGGCTGCCAGTCCCGCACAAGCCGAGGGTCTTTCGCTCAGATCCCGGCAACCAGGTGGTGCTCATCGTGCATCTTGAACTCCGCATTATGTAAGCAACGCCCTCTCATTGCAATTTACCCCTGAAAACCTCAAATATCAGGGGACACTCGGACTAGTACGGAGTTGTACTCCATCAAAGGCTTGCTGGCGGCCAGTATTACACTCCGACAGTACGGAATAATGAGTAATGATTTCATCTACTCTGTACATTATTCAGATCGAGTTCACTCTGCGTATCAATGCGTGTGCACCTCATTGAGCGTGAAAGCATCATGCACTCCGTACTCCGTACATGCAGCCCCTGCAGCCCCTTTATCCCCTTATTCAGAAGACTCGCCCAAGTCACATCACGAGCCGGCGAATTCTTGTGAAACTTGTGCATTCTAATCCTATTCCTAACTCCTAGTGTACTCAGAACCTTGATCGTCTCTCAACTCTGTGCAAAAGAGAAAGGGGAAGAAAGGGAAGAAAGAGAAACTAAGCAAAACCTTGTCCCGCCCACCACAGCATCCCAAGCCTGAATGTCGACCTGGCCACGATCACCCCTAATATCCCCAAATCAGAACGTCACCTTCAAAGGGAAAACAAAAAAAGGCAAATCCCCAATCTCCCAGACAGATTAAAACCTTGTAACAAGAAGGGATGAAGAACAGCGAACAACAAATACCACCCCAAATACTGACACATAATATGGATGCTTTCGAGCAGCTGCCAACCCCCCGTGCTCCTTTCCCATTCCAAGATCCAACATAGCTGTGAAACACCCAAACGCCGTTTCCGTGAAGCGAGGCAATGTGAAACCACGTTTTCGCTAAGCCCAAATGTAAGTCTCCCGCTCCACGATCCACCTATCGTACAAGCAGAGATTCGAGTCGCCGGAATCGCCATCGTTTTGATTCGGCGGCCAAGCGGTGGTGTTACATGGTATACATATGTGAGACAGCAATCCAAACAAAACGCTGAGCCCCGTGATCTTGAAGAGATGGAAATAGATGAAGAGGAAGAAGAGAAGAAGATGTCGGAAAGGATGGAAGGAGAGGTTGAAAGGGGGAAAGAGGGAGAGAGGGAGAGAAAGTAAGACAAAAGCAAAAACAAATCAAGCGTCCATAGAAAGAAAGCAAGTAAGAGAAGAGAACAGAACCTTGCGCAACACGATATTAAAACTCAATGACGGCGAAAACGTAGCCGAGGAATACAGAAGAGCCGAAGCGGAAGAGTAGATGAGACAAGAGGGCAAGTGAAGCCTGTGGGACTGCTTTAAGCAAAGAAGACGTCGTCGTTGGTCGCAAACATGCTGACGGTGCTGTCGAACTCCTCGTCGAATTTTGTCATCATCATGATTGGATCTCGCTCCAGCTGCACAAGTCCATCCTCGCCGGTGAATTGGATGAGCATGTCGTCGTCCTGCTCGGCGATGCTGCTGATAGGAATCGTTCCGTTTAGGTTCGCGGTGGCCATCATATGATGAGCCGCTGTCGACGGTGTCGTCGACGGTGTTGTTGTCGTCGTCGCCGTCGTCGTCGTAGGCGCCGCGTTCATGTTCGACACGTTGTCGGTACCGGCTAAGGTGGGGTTGCTGTGATCGAGATCGAAGAACCGAGCAGGCGGCGAAGATGACTGCGACAGGTCGGGCGGAGTGTTGTTCTGGCTTCCACTGATCTTCTGCGGCGATCCGGGCCGGGAGACTCTGTCCGCGACAGCATCCGAAGCATCGAAAGATTGGGCGCTCACCGCGGGAGACGGGACGAAGTCGTTAGCCGCCCGAGGTGCCGCGGCTGGCATCGGCGCGGATGACATCGAGCTCATCTCCTGGTGACTCCTCGCATCCATGCCCATGTCCAGCATGTCCTCAAACATTTCCTCGTCGTTATCCTCGGAGTCGATGACTGACGAGCAATCCGAGTACCCGGACTGAGACGAGATCGAGCTGATGGAAGCGTTCTTCCTCCGTGTCTTGGCCGATTTCTCGACTCGCGTGTCCATGTCGGGCCTGTTCTTCTTGGGCCGGCCTCGTTTGACGACCTTCCTCACAATGCCGTCGAATGCGCCGATGCACATCCCTCGCTGGCGATGCCTCGTGAGTGCGTCATGGCGGGCAAAACTATTACCGCATGCGCAGGGGTAGGGCTTGATTCCGGTGTGGATCTTTGCGTGTCTCTTGAGGTCGTGCTGACGCACGAAGCATTTTTGGCATGTAGGGCACTGGTACTGTCTGTCGTTGAGGTGCGTTTGGACATGCGACTTGATGTTCTCCTTCCTGCCGAATTGCTTGCCGCAGCCCTCGAATAGGCAAGTCCACTTCCCATCCGTGGTGTCCGGGCTCTGGATGTACTGCGCAATTTCCTCCAACGTCACACCGGTCTCGGTCCGCGTCTCCTCAATGTTGATGTTGGCGATGCTCGCAGCGCTGGCAATGCTTGCCATGGATTCGGTTCGGCGATGGCGAGGTATGCGCGACGGCGAGTCAGCCTGAGACGAGGCGTCGCTGTGGAGATCGTGTGCGCCTCTGTGCTCGTCAAAGCTCCCCATCGGGGGCTCCATCTGCACGGAATTGGCCGGCAACGCCATGTGTTGATGCGCATGGTCCGAAGGGATTGGAATCATGTCGTCTGCCGCGGGGAGGCCATCGTATCGTGAGCCAATCCTCTCGAACTCATCTTTGATGACATTCATGTTCATGTAATCCGGCATCTGCATCTGCACTTGGCCATATCCATGATGCTCCACTACTGTACTGGGGTCTGGCGCCCCAGTCGAGGTGATGCATTGGTCGGTTTGTTGTCTGATGTCATCAAAGATGTTTTGAGCCGCCTGCGTCTGCCGCTTTCGCGTTGGCTTGATCGTCTCCACCATGGATTCATCGTAGTCGTCATGAAATCTACTCGGCCGCTGATCCGGCTTCGTGACTCGATCATGGGGCGTGCCCAGTGGTGTCGGGGGGAGGTAATCTAGATCAAAGTCAGTTCTGTCCCACAGTCCGGTATGGGACTGGTCGATAAAGATGGCCGACTCGATCCGGATGAGCGTCGGTTCCTCGAGAATCAAGGGGCCTTACCGCTTCCATTGAGACTGGTCGGTGTCGCTGGGGGCTGAAGCTCGTCCATGCCCAAGCTCTCATACTTGGCAACTCGGCTCAAAATGCCATTACTGATCCTCTTGGTCAACTTCCTGGAGCCCGGCATTTCACCCTCCGATACCCAGCCGGCCCCCATGGGACTCTCCGGGAAATTGAGAAAGGTAGGGGTTGATTGCGTGCTGTCGGAGGCGAAGAGGTCGTTGCTCATGTAATTGCCCTGGTGCTTTGGGATGACGATGTTCATTTGGTTTTCGTAGGAGCCAAACGACATCGGACCCTGGTTGAAGCTTGATGGATCGAAATGCTGAGCATGGTTCGCGTCGTGCGGTGATATCAGGTATGTCTCGTACAGCGGATGGTGTGCTTCGGGACGAGCGTGCATGCCCTGCTGTTGCGCTTCGCGCATGACGTGGTGCTGCGAGGTTGCTGCCATTGCCGAATTCGAGTGCATGCCGAATCTGAAGTCCTGAAGCGCCTGCATGTGCGTCTGCTGTCGGCGCCTGACATCGAGGCTCACGCCGCGGCGATGCCCGGCGGCAAATCTGCTCGGATCGATGGGGCTCTGCTGGGCTGACGCGGAGACCGGGGCCTTTGCGCCGCTGATGAAGGCCATCGGTGTCGATTGCTGCCGGCGATGCTGCCCATGCGCGGCTTGGAAGCTGGCCGCAGGGTTGGACAACATGTTTTCGCGCGAGATGCGAGGGGACTCGTCGTTATCAGGCCGGCGACGTTGCCAATTGGGATCTGTTTGGATCCGAGGCTCTGAGGAGGCCGTGTCAGGCTGCCGTCGACTCCTATCCAGCAATCCGGCGCTCTCGGTCGCTTTGCCCCCTTTTCCCTCTACTATTCCCTTCCTAGAGGAGGGAACCCAAAAGTAGAGAAAAAAAACAGGGCCGCGCGTGGAGCGAATCCTTCCTCACCTGTCGAGGCGCGAGCCAAGGTGGCGGGCTATGTCGAGATCGCGATTATGCTCAGTGTGATCCGACGTGAACCATCAGACCGGCGAGGATTGTCTGTGAGCAGACGCCCTGTTCAGGCGGTGCTATTGTTTGGAGAAGTCGCTCTCTACTAGGGAGTCGTATTGTTGTTTTTCGGGGGCCCCACGTTGTTCGGGATAAGGATGTTGGCAATCGCAGGCGTTGCGAACGGGGTTTAATGACAACCAGATGCAGTTGACATGAAGGGTGAGTATGTTGGAAAATGGATCCTGAATCGAGCTCGGATGTACGAGGACGGGTCGAGGACGACGAGCCGCAGCCAATATGGATCCATGTCAAATTGCTGTGCTTGTCGCCAGGGCAACCAGGCGCCTGACGGGGCGCTCCGGCGCTCCGGCGACCCGTACCATTACCATTGGATTGAGGCGTCTCCGAGCTGAGCTCAGGCTCCTTGTGTCTGTGTGTGCCCGTCTGTATGCAGTGTTGCTTTAGTAGCCTCTCGCCAGAGTGATGGTACGGTGGGACTTGAGGGATACCTGGTCCAGTTGCTCATCGTCGCAACACACACCACTACATTGATCAATCCATTCTCCCATTGCCACAGCGCTTGTGACAGCGCTTAATATCCTCGAATTCCTCTAAATAGCAGCCGGTTGCTTCGCTGAGGCCGGGTGAGGAAACGTCGAGCGAAATCGAGTACTGCAATTTCCCTCTCTTCGCGGGCGCTCGCGATCATTGGTCTCCAGGAGGGAGAGAGAGAGAGAGAAGGGGGGGGCGGGGGGGGGGGGGGGGGGGGGGTCCTCCCCGGGGGTTTAACCGGGGTTGTCGGGGGGGGGGGGGGGGGGTGGTGGGGGGGGGC
>NQYS01000002.1:1808129-1856487 GCA_003055955.1 Escovopsis sp. AC | reverse complement strand
GGTGAGTGAGCGGGGGGGGGTGGGGGGGGTGTGGGGGGGGGGGTTCCTCTCCCGGTGATTAAACCGTGTTCTCTGCGAGTGTGCGGGCGCGCTGCTGCGGGGAGCACACACTCTTTCGCCTCGGTGCCCTGTTTCAGAGTCTAGGGCCCACGATCACGGCGATGGGCGAGACGACTCCTGGGATGGCGAGGAATGGCAGCGGGAACATTCTGCAATCTCCATGGCGTTGCATGAAGTCGGGAGGAGATTCAAGACAATTCAAGAAGGTGATTTTGCTCCACGGACATGATGCGCACTAGGAAGGCAGTTGCGAGCCGGGGTTCCTTCTCATCAATGCTTTGTGGGAAAGCAGGTGATTTGCATCCTGCAGTTTTGCCTAATTGCATATCATCATGCTGCACATTGATTGATTGATGCCTCCAATCCGAACTCGTGACAGTGCGTACTCTGTTTTTGTACTGTGTCATTTGCTTGAAAGAAACCCAACAAGCCGAGGGAGGACTGAATTACTATGGAGTGATACTGGGAGAGTAATATAAAGGGTCTACGGAGGAGAATCCCTTCTCGCGTGACGCGCAAAGTTCAAGATGTTGCAGGCCACGACCTTGACGCGAGCTGGACCTCATCAAAGACGGTTTTGATTGCAGGATGTGGCCGATTTATCGTAGCAACTCATCATGGCTGAAAAGACAGTACTAAATTTTAATTTTCACGGAGCAGCAGGCTTCCATGGTGGATCGTGGACCAGGATATTCGTTTACAGGGGGCCTCGGCTGCCCCATGATAGGGCAGTGATTCCCGCTCAGGAACAGGAACAGGTGCTATACGGAGTACCAGGAGGGAAGGCACCCACTGACCTGCACCTGCAGATGCTCCAGCCCGCCGAGGCCACGGCAGGCGCGCTCCGTGTTTTGGCGTCGCCGGGGAAGGTGGGCCCGCCCGACAAGCCAAACTGCTGCAGGAGCTCTGAATAAAAGGGGGGCAGCCGCATCCGGACGATCATCGTTCGTGATGCCATCCAAGGTTCTCCATTCAATCAATCAATTCCATGTGCGCTCCCGGCTCCATCGAGATGCTGCTTACTGTAGTACATGATACGAGATGCATGTGCTCGAGCCGGTCTAGAGAGTATGTACATACGGAGTATCGCTGGATGCTGCGAATCACGATGGATGAGGGACGCAGAGAGCCTGGTCATTCCCCACTTCTTGCCACGTTGAAGAGGTGCATCGTTCGGGTCGGACGGTGCACGGCATCAAGCGACGGGGAAGCCAAGTTGCATACATCCGGGTGCCAGTGGAAGCAGAGATTCGAGATGAGTGAAGAGATCAATGTCAATCAATGTCGAATCGTGGACAGCACGGTGACGAGGCAGCTTGAGGTTATCCACTAGGCTCCTGACCAATGCTCCCGGGACCCGTTTGGCACCTCCTTCACCCTGCATGAAGCTTCCAAGACAATTTCACTACCAGCAAGATTGCAATGCGGAGCGACCCACGAATGGACATTGGGCTAATCCCTGAGCTTGGAAAGGGGCAATCCGTCCCTTTCGACGGGGTAAGTCGGTCGGGGCCGTCCTTGGAGAGGCAGTATGTAAGTTACTAGTCTGGTAGAGGTAGTAGAGAGATCCGATCAATCTATAGTGGTACTACTCCGCACTAACCTCTTACTACTAGTACTATGGAATGGTGCCGAAACGGGAGCTTCCGTATTGCAGAACGTTGACGTCTGCTTTGCGTCTGCCAGTACTCCGTACTCCGTACTCAGAGGAGGTATCGAGATTGATGTCTGCACTGGATCTGCTGCTCCAAGAAACAGCACGACGAGCTCATTGACGGTTCAATCACTTCCCTCCGACTATATTGATGTATCTACAAGCTCCCTTGGCGATGATTCAATGTCAACATACGAGTACTGGAGTGATCCTCCGATGCAGGGGCATGAGAGTGCTTCGAAACAACATAGCGCGTCTGAGACGGATCCCAGGAGCATCCAGATCTTCCTCCCACTCAGTGCTCCTTTCCTACTTCGACTTCGACTCAGTAAGATGGAAGACGGCCAGACACGAAGCTGGATGCACGGAGATTATGGGGATGACGCGAGACACTTGAGCATCGCCGGATACAGGGCAGCAGCCATAACCCTAACCCTCGTCCTCAGCATGAATCCTCGAAATCGTCACCATCACCATCCAAGCCGAGCTCCTTCCTTCAATAAGTTCAACCCATTCGATCCTGCCTCCTTCGCGCCTCCCTGAAAGCTTTCAGCACAGGTGCAGTCCAAGCCAGTTCCAGTACCTTCCAAACGGCGCACTCAACCCCCCCCCCCCCCACCCTTTTTCCCTTTTTCCTTTTGGTGGCAAGTAGCACCGGCCTCGTCGTATGAGGCATCCTGCCCTTCCTTCCCGTCCTGCTGCGCCCGAATGCGACCAAAAGGCAACTCCAACTTGCTCGCTGCTGCCAACTTGGAACCCGTGTTGCTCCGTGGTGTGCGGATCCCGTCTGACCGTCGTCTTGTCCTCAGTACCGGCTCGCCCCTCGCGACCGCAGCATTCCAGCCGGTAGGGGTGACCTCTCCGTAACAAACGGACGGGTGGGCACCTGCCACAGAGAATGATGGATGGTGGTCGGCCATGGCTGCCGCCGGCCGCACCTTCTCGCGGAGCATCACGGGTGACGGAAGGTCCAGCGCAACCCTCATTCAATCGCAGCCGCATCGGCCTCTGCCTTCATCATCACCATCACCATCACCATCATCATCATCATCATCATCATCATCACCGCCACAACGTTGAGGTGGACGACCAAGACATCCATCAGAACGATCGCTGGGGGTGACAGGAAGAAAAAAGGGAAAATGAAATGAATGCAGGGCGCCCCTGGCATGGTTTGACGGAAGCGTGCTCTCACTGCATCCAGCACGGAGTGCGGAGTACTACAGGAGGTAGTATATGTATACAGGTGGGTGACCGACCCTTTCCCATGGACGCACCTCGAATGGATCAATGGATTGATGGCACAGGCTCCGTCTTCTTGACCCTTGTTGCTGTCGTTGTTGTGAGCGTGCGATTCCCGCTGCCGCCGCCATTGGCTGACACCGCTCCTCTGCAGCCAGCCCGGGGGGACCCAGGCTCCCGCCTCTGAAAAGCCGTCAAAAGCCCTGAAGGGCGCTCTCCGATTTCCCCCCCCCCCCAAAAGTTGGCTGCTGGCCATGTCCACGGGAAGCACTCTCCGAGGAAGCACCCCAAGCCGCAATCAGGGCTGGGGATCCGTTCCAGTCACAGTCAACAGCAGCCCTGCCAGCTCAGCTCCCGCATCCGCATCCGCATCCGCATCTGCTGCATCCTCCAACACATCCAGGTCCGCCATGGAAGGTCAACATCATCCCAGCGAGGCGAGCTCTTCCTCTCTGAGCGCTAGTCGCCAGAAGCAGTCAAAGCGCGATGAGGTATGTCGCCCAAATCTCTTCTCCCAGCCTTTTTCGGCGCGACGCCGCCCGCCCCGCGAGGTGAAGTTCGGAAGGACCAGGAGGAGGAGGAGGAGGAGGAGGGCGACGGCGACGAGGCCGGCGACGAGGACGAGCAGGAGAGAAAAGGCCTCGTCGCCGTCGCGATCGTCGCGATTCAAACTCCTCGCCCCTGCTTGCCCTCATCTCCTAGCGCTTTGCTCGCGCTCGTTGCCCTCTTGACTCTTGCGTTCCGCTCGTCTCTCTCCTCCCCTTTCTCGGCTACAGTCATTTGCGAGCTCGCGCCTTTGCGTGCCTGCTCCGATCCCTTTGTGCTCCATCCTGACCTTGCGATGCCCGGCGGCGCCCAGCTCCTGCCGCAGCTCAAGTATCATGTTCTAATGGCTTTGCTCAGGCTATCCGAAGGAAGATGGAGAATGACCTCTCCAAGAAAAAGTTTCTCGCCAATCGGGCCCGCCACACTCGAAAAGCTCCCCCCGGAACTGTTCTCGCCCTGAAACCCAGTCAAGCTCTCCAGATCAAGCCCGGTACCACGGTTTCCGAGGCCGCTCAGCTCATGGCCGCGAAAAGGGAGGACTGTGTCCTGGTCACCGATAACGACGACCGCATCGCTGGCATCTTCACCGCAAAGGATCTGGCCTTCCGCGTCGTTGGCGCCGGGCTCAAGGCTGCCAACGTCACCATTGCCGAGATCATGACCAAGAACCCCCTCTGCGCGCGGACGGACACGAGCGCGACGGACGCGTTGGACCTCATGGTCCGCAAAGGTTTCCGTCATCTGCCTGTCATGGACGAGAACCAGGACATCTCCGGTGTCCTCGACATCACCAAGTGCTTCTACGACGCCATGGAGAAGCTCGAGCGGGCCTACGCCTCGTCGCGAAAACTCTACGATGCCCTCGAGGGCGTGCAGTCCGAGCTCGGGGCAAGCCAGCCCCAGCAAATCATCCAATATGTGGAGGCCCTCCGGTCCAAGATGTCTGGCCCGACCCTGGAGTCTGTCCTGAACGGCATTCCACCGACGACCGTTAGCGTCAGGACCTCGGTGAAGGAGGCTGCTGCAATGATGAAGGAGAACCACACTACCGCGGTATTGGTCCAGGATCAGGGCGCCATCACGGGCATTTTCACCAGTAAGGACGTCGTCCTTCGAGTAATTGCGCCAGGGCTCGACCCCGCCAACTGCAGCGTTGTCCGTGTGATGACCCCACACCCCGACTTTGCCCCAATGGACATGACCATCCAAGCCGCTCTGCGCAAGATGCACGGTGAGTAATCTGGTTCTGCACCCCACACTTGCATTGGCATTTCTTCTAACCTCAATAATTTCCCAGATGGGCATTACCTCAACCTTCCTGTCATGAACGATGGTGGTGAGATCGTCGGCATGGTCGACGTTCTCAAGCTGACATATGCCACCCTGGAGCAAATCAATACCATGTCCAACGAAAACGGCGAGGGTCCGGCTTGGAACAAATTCTGGCTCTCGATCGATCATGAATCCGAATCGATAATCTCGGGCGACGGCGCCAGTCACCATCCCACTCACCTCGGCTCGCGGCTCATGTCTCCCGATGTCGGCCGAGATCGTCTCGGTGACAGCGTCGCCCCGGGCGATTCTGCATCTCACATCGGCGTCGACTCACCGACTCGCTCGATCGCGCCGGAGATGATGGCGCCGGACGAGGTTCCATTTCCTTTCAAGTTCAAGGCTCCCTCGGGCCGGGTCCATCGCCTGCAAGTCGTCCCATCGCATGGTATGGAGGCGTTTGTCGGTGCCGTTGCCGGGAAGCTTGGCAACGAGGTGGACAGCATTGGGGGCACTCCCGTGGTGGAGTACGGCAAGGTCGCTGGTATTGGATTCGCTCTAAGCTACGTCGACAACGACGGTGACACCGTGTCCATCACCACGGACAACGACCTACTCGAGGCAGTGCTCCTTGCCCGCCAGGGACACCGCGACAAGGTCGACCTCTTCGTTCACGATCCGGCTACGCCTCCCCAGTCGCAGGCCGAGGTCTCTTCTTCTTCGGGACTTCGCGAGCGCCGAAAGACCTTTGAACAGGAAGAGGAGGAGGAGGAGGAGTCCGAAGAGGAGGAGGAGGAACCCGTTCCTCTTCGACACCGGAGGACGCGATCCATCCAGCAGCCCGATCAAATCATCGCCGGAGTGCCGAATGATCTCTTACTGCCGGGTGCTATTCTCACACTTGCGGTAGTCATTGTTGGTGTTTTCACCATTGCGAGAGCCACAAGCCGGTAAAGACGAGCAATGAGCGAATTTTCTTCGGATGTTCCTCCCGGACGCGATGCCCCCCCTCCTCCCCCCCCCCCCTTTCTTCCTTCTCTCTCCCTTTTTCTCACCCCACCCTACCCGCAGATGCGATGGTCATGACTTTACGAAATCTGGCAGACTCAAGGCTGTAGATGTTAGCAACGCACGTCGCCATAGAACAGCAATGTTCATCTCCGCTACTTTTCACCCATTACCCAAATCCACTCGCTGTCAGGTCGAAACCGACGAAAAAGCGTTTGATTTCCATAGATTCTTCCTCTTCTTTTCTTGTTTCCACTATTCTGTCTCTTTTGTACTTTTGTTTTCTTTTGTGTCTTCATATTTTTCTAATCCACTCCCTTGGCATCTGAAGCCTCCCCACGTTTCCATGTTCTTTAGTTAGAGCCCAATCCATATGAAAATCAAGGCATCCACGTTATCGATTCCCTCTCCTCCGTGCATCTAGGTGCGTTGTCTAAGGACAAGCAGAAGGCACCAATTGAATGAAGTGCAGACGAGACCGACCTGGTCCTGGAATCGGAGGGTTTGCTCCGCGTGTTAGTCCTGTGTGTGTACGGAGTACTAATGGAGCAGTCCGTATTAAGTCCAACTTGAAGTCGTACGATCATACTGTGCTGGCACAGTGGTCGAATTTTTGGGTGAGCTTCGGAATCGGAAAATCTGCGCCTCCGTCCGATCTCGAAGTGGGTGGATCTGAAGGCATCTAATTGATGTTGGATCTGAAGAATGACCGAAAAAAGGGAACATAGAGACGCCCCAAGGGATTGAAGGGCCATTGTCAGAGGCACAATCCAGTTGAGCCGTCATGCTCATCAAGACAGCTGCTGTGCGGCATGGTCAGTCAATTGCATCTTCCCGTCCCAGCGAGCATGGCCGCGAGAGAGAGAGGATGAGAGAGAGAGAGAGAGAAACCCAAGGAAGAAGAGGTATGGGACTGACTCGAAAGCGCACACGACAGGCCGCCGCGCGCTTGCCACCCCGCTGCCGGCGCCGGGATCTGTCTTGCGACTGCTCTCGACCGAAGCGAACCCCAGCGCACCGACGACGCAGTCCTTGCCGACGGCCCAGCCGGCCGCAACGCTCCCCAAGCTCGCCTCCTCGGCGAAGAAGAAGCAGAGGATCGTCGAGGAAGTGATCATGACGCTGGGCGCGGACTCGGCCCAGGAGCACAGCGGGCCCGCGTGGGCGAAATCGAGCCTCGTCAACAAGTCGGGCGAGAAGTTGACGGTGGCGCAGCAGTACGCCGAGTTCCAGGACATCCAGAAGAGCACGCGGACGCTCGGGTCGAAGCTGGAGCGGCGCTACGTGCCGACCGAGAACCTGCGCAACCCGCCCAAGCCCGAGGACGTGACGCTCGAGCTGCTGATGGCGTCGCAGACGCACATGGGCCACAACACGTCGCTGTGGAACCCGGCCAACTCGCGATACATATACGGCGTGCGGCAGGGCATCCACGTCATCGCGCTCGAGACGACGGCGGCACACCTCCGGCGCGCGGCGCGCGTGGTCGAGGAGGTCTCGTACCGCGGCGGCCTGATTCTCTTCGTGGGCACCCGCAAGGGCCAGATGGAGATTGTGACGAGGGCGGCCGAGCTGGCCGGCGCGACGCACCTCTTCACCAAGTGGACGCCCGGGGCCATCACGAACCGCGACGTCATCCTCCGCGGCCAGGCGACCAAGGTGGTCGACCAGGGCGACAAGGAGCTCGACGGTTTCGACATGTACAAGGGCACCGCGAGGCCCCTCCTCCCGGACCTGGTCGTGTGCCTCAACCCCCTGGAGAACTACACCCTGCTCTACGAGTGCGGGCTGAAGAACATCCCCACCATTGGCGTCATCGACACCAACGTGGACCCGTCGTGGGTGACGTACACGATCCCGGCCAACGATGACAGGTTCGTCCACGACCCCGGCATGCTCCTGGTCTTTGTGCCGATGCTGATCGAGCCTCAATGTTTAGTTTTCGTTCCGTCGCGTTGATCGCCGGAGTCCTCGGCCGGGCCGGACAGGCGGGCCAGAAGCGGCGGATCGAGGATGCCGCCAGGGGCAAGATGTCCTGGGCCACAGACCCGCAGCTCGAGCGACACATGAAGAAGGAGGTACACGCCGCCATCCTCAAGCGCAAGGAAGTCATGGGCAGGATGCAGGCCGAAGTGCAGGGCTTCACGGACGAGGAGATGAAGCTGCTGAGGTCGCAGATCCTGGGCAGCCAGGAGCAAGAGGTCACGGAGGAGAGCATGCTGGATCTGATGAGCGCGGCCGCCCTGGGCGAGGAGGAGGGCGAGGCGGCGAAGAAGGCTGCCGATAAGATGGTGGAGGATGTCGGAACAGAGCAGGCGGCGGCGCCGGAGACTACCACAGCGACGGCAACATCGACAACAACACAAACATCTTCAACGACGACGACGACGACGACGACGACACAAAGCACCCCTCTTTCGACGACAGAAGGCCTCGAGGCGACGGCGGACGTTCTCGGCGCGCAGATCAATGCCTTGGAGGCAGAGACATCGGACATCGAGGCCGAGCTCCTGGGGGCCGGCAAGACCGTCAAGAGCTCGCCATGAAGGGGGCAGGGGGTGCTCCGTACTGGAATATGGTGAAGGCATTTACACTGTACATAATCGACTCGTAGACGGCGCACAAAATGGATTTCCTGGATGAAGCCTCGCGATCCGATGCACAGACTGGAGCGCATGATGTCAAGTCTTCCTGCGCGTTTAAGAATTCCTGGATTCCCATGTAGGAACTCGAGTGGTGCATCATCAATGCGTGTTGCTTGATGCTGCGAGGGGGATGTCGATCCTCGACTGTGCAGGTATGCACATATGCATATTTGTAGATACGCAGATATGCAGATGTACTTATGCAAGGACATGCATGTATGCAAGTCTCGGCTCGGCATTCGGAAGAATAAAAGTGCCGCGCAGCCGCGCTCGCCACGTGGGCCCCGCACTTAACCTCTTCAAGCGAGTCTCCGGACGTTGAGCGACTCCCGCCGCCTCCAACAAGTCGTTTTTGTCTGACCCCATCTATCCATCCATCCATCCAACCCCATCCATTCCCCGAGTCCCGGAGCCACGAGTTGCATTCCTCACCGTCGGGCTGGAAACTTCGCCCCCTGCGCACTTCTTCTCCCCGAGCAGCGCCTCTCACGACGCACATCTCAGCACAGCAGCCAGACGGGCCAGCTCCTCGGTCGGGCCAATCCATCAGCAGCCCAACGCGCCATCACCGCACCAACAGAGCCCGGGGGCGCATGCGAGACTTTTTTTTTTCCCCGGGCAGAGGAACGTGGGGTGTTGTTTATTACTCCGTGCATGACCCCCGTACTGTTTACGAGCCAGCCGTGAGCCGCCAGTACACGGAGGACTGCCGGGTGCTGGAAAGGGGGGAGGGGCCTTCTGCTGCTAGGTCTGCATCACTGTGGTAGGCATGAGGCGGTAGGGCTCCGCCGAGACGAGCATTCCCATCGCTGGAGGGGCTTCGTTACGAGTACCGTCTCAGACGAGCCCCGTCTCCAAGTGGTATGTATGTCACGTCCCATACTCCGTACTCCATACAGTCGCATCGAGTTTTGGTATCTTTCTCTGCCATGGCTTGGAGGTTGAGGACATGATGTTTGTGGGTGGTTTTCTTGAAAGATCTCATCGGCCTGGAGCTGAGAATTGCAGATTAATCCCTTTTCTGTTCATGACGCACTCCCTGTACAATGTATTTCTGCTTTTTTCTGGTTCGAGTGCTTCTGTTGCCCCAAAATGGAGTTCTAGGCTGATGATGGTGATCATGCATAAGAACTCGGAAGATCATACTCCGTACCGTATGAGTGCGAGGCGGAAAGAGCACTAGGTGATATCTTATTGGCCTATCGCTCCAGGACGCCAATACAAACAGAAAATCCAGGGGAGCAGATCGAACCCGTAATCCCCTTCCAAGGAGGATGCCGGCCGCCATAGACGATCCGGCCGGCCCCGCCATCAACCGGGTCTCCGGCCAGCTCCCGTTCCCGGACCCGAGCAACCCGGCCCTGCCCCCGGATATCCTGCCGCGTCAAGTGACTCTCCGGGATCGCCAGACCTTTGCGACCATTGTCCCGTTCGCCTCGAGACATCAGATCCCCGCCTCGCTGATCGTCTATCTCTGTACCCAGATCAACAAGGAGATCGAGGGCGGCGATACGTATCCGTTCCTGGATGCCTTCTCCCCGGATGGATTCGCAGACTACTGGTTCCAGGACTTCGGCGCCGTCATGCTCCTCGGCAATATCGAGAGTGCAGATCACGTCGTCGACGGGAAGGACTGGGCCAGGGAATGCCTCGGCAGCTTCTACATCAAGCCAAACTACCCGGGCCGCAGCAGCCACGTCTGCAACGGCGGCTTGCTCGTCACGGACGAATCCCGCAACCGCGGCGCCGGCCGTCTGATGGGCGAGACGTACATCGACTGGGCCCCGCGGCTGGGATACACCTACAGCGTATTCAACCTGGTATACGAGACCAACGTGGCCTCGTGCAAGATCTGGGATGCCCTGGGTTTCAAGCGCATCGGCCGCGTCAAGGGCTGCGGCAACCTCAAGAGCTACCCGGACCGGCTCATCGATGCCATCATCTACGGCCGGGACCTGGTACCCGGCGAGAGCGAGGAGCTCGTTAGTGAAGAGCGCTTCGACAAGATCAAGTTCTACCTCAAGTACGGAAAGTACCCGAACGGCGCGGATCGAGCCGAGAAGAGCCGGCTCCGCAGCGCGGCGACGCATTACAAGCTGCTCGATGGAGACAAGCTCATGCTCAAGGACAAGGAGGTCATCTCGGACCCGGCGCGGCAGTACGAGATCGCGCGCAACGTGCACGTCATACACCACGGAGGCATCAACAAGACGACCGCCACAATCGCGGAGAAATATCACTGGAGCCGCATCAAGGAGACCGTTAGCGACGTCATCCGCACCTGCACCGAGTGCAAGGAGCTCGGCAAGACGCCGAATCCGGGCGGCTCCCGCAGAGCCGTCTCCACGCCGTCATCCGTTGTGACGCCGACCTCGAACATCCTGTCGAACCAGCCGGCACAGCTCGAGCATCCCACTCCTGTTCCTGCTCCTGCTCCTCATCCTCCGGTGACCCACGTCGGTGCCGCCGGCAGGATCCTGGCCATGCAAGGCCGCGACACCATGCTCTCCGACCTCTCGCCCAGCCACAGCCCCAGCTCGGACGCATTCGCCAACCCGAGCGACATCGTCATCCCCATGTCCTCGGCCCACGCCCTGCACGCCGCGCAGGCAGACCACGGGCTGCACGTCGTGCCCCAGCTGCACCAGACGCACCACCACGGCGCCCCTCACCATCACCCTCACCAGCCCCTGCTCCAGCACCACGCGCACCACCACAACCCCATGCTGCAGGACCAGCCGGACCACGACGCGAGCGTGTACCACCAGCCCATCGATCCGCAGATCATCAACCACCCGCACCCGCACTCCCACTCCCACCCACACCACCACAACCACCACCACAACCACCACAGCCCGCACCACCACCATGCCGCGCCCCCGAGCAGCCACGAGATCTCGTTCGAGCACTACCACGCCCACGCAGACTTCCAGGCCCTGCTCAGCGCGACCGAGGACGTGCCCTACAAGCAGGAGGGCGACGTCGCCATCTCGTCCGTCGACAGGGACCTGGACATGCTGATCGAGCACGACGCCGTGGCGGACGACGTCGGGCCCCCCTCGGGCGCGGACGACATGGATGGCCTGGGGGACACGCATCGGGATCGAAGGGCTGCGCAGAGAGATAGTGTCTTGTACGATGTCGGGTTTGGATCTTGATCAGTTTTTTTTTTCTCCCCCCCCCCTTTTTATTTTTTCCTGTTTCCTAGGAATGGTTCTGTTCGGTGCGGTCTGGAATTTTCACGTCTTTTATCACTTCCTTCTATGTACGGTCGCGAAATACAGATTTTTTTGTGTATTATAGGACATATACGGGTACCTTGGCGAGATCGAGGCTCGTGTCAAGCGGGAGGTCAGGAACCTGGCGTCGTTCAACATTCGAGCTTGGGGACCAACAGGTTTGTCAGGGTGTGATTTTCATTTCTGATTCTTCCAGTATCTATTCTAGATGTTTTTTTTTTCTCCTCGTGTCTCCGCGTAATGAGATAATAATCTGGCCATCCCGCAAGACCGATTTTCAGGTGATTACCAGCGAAGAAGAAGAAATGAAAGAGCAAACACCCTGAGATATCATCCTAATTTCGGATGTTGCGCATCTACCGGCGGGGCATTCCCCGTCCTCTGCCCCTGAGCGCTCTCTGGGCGGTTCCGGGGGGCAGGGGCTGGCCGGGCGCCTGGGGCTGGGCGCTCTCCTCGTTCCTGATGGTCTCGTCGACGCTGAGGATGAGGCAGCTGGCCTCGGTGGCGGCCTGGAGGGCGTTGATCTTGACGAGGGCGGGCTCCCAGACGAAGCGCTCAAGCATGTCGGTGGTGCCCTCGTTCTGGAAGTCGACGCCGGCCCAGGTGTTGCCCTTGCGGTGCTCGACGCGCAGCTTGTTGAGGATGTCGGTGGCGTCGAAGCCGGCGTTGTCGCAGAGCTGGCGGGGGATGATCTCGAGGGCCTTGGCGAAGGACTTGATGATGGCCTGCTGCTTGTGGGGAATGTTCTTGTCGGCGAAGCGGTGGAGGTAGGCGGAGACCTCCATCTCAACGGCGCCGCCGCCGCCGACGATGGTGCGGTTCTTGACGGCGCGCTTGACGATCATGATGGCGTCGTGCAGGGAGCGCTCGACCTCGGCGATGAACTGCTCGGCGCCGCCGCGCAGGACGAGCGTGCACGTCTTGGCCTCGGGGCACTCCTCAAAGAAGTTGAAGCGCTCGCCGCCGATCTGGCGCTCCTCGAAGCTGCCGCACGTGCCGAGGAACTGGGGCAGGATGTCCGAGCACGTGGACTGGATCGTGGCGCCCGTGGCCGAGACCACGCGCTCCATGTCCTCGGAGGAGACGCGGCCGGCGCAGAAGATGTCCCGGTCGGCGAAGTACTGGGTGGCCAGGTCGCCGATGGGCAGCTTGCTCAGCACGACCTTGGCGCCCGTCTTGGAGATAGCCTCGAGCTTCTGGTAGATGATCTGCCACTCGGCGTCGACGATGGCCTGGTACTCCGAGACCTGCTCGACGCGGACCTCGGCGTTGTCCTTCTCGGCCTTGAGCTCCAGCTCGACGTTGAGGCAGACGATCTTGGGCTTTTGGAAGGACTTGGGCTGCTGCTCGAAGCCGGCGTAGGCAAAGGTCTTCTTGAAGGCGACGCCGTTGACGAACCGCGACTCGGTGAGGGAGCCGCCGGGGATCTTCTTGATGCCAATCAACTTCTCGTTAAGATCGTCCTGGTCAAGAGACAAGACAGCGTCGACGACCACTGGATTTTGGGTTTTTTTCACAACGGATTAGCTGCCAGGCTGGTGACACGGGGTCGGGGTGTCTCGATTGGAGAACGACGTACTCTTTGTGAAGAAGTCGGTATTCCTCTTGATGAGCTTGCTGGTCATGGCAGTGGCGGCCAGCTTGCCGAGGGTGTCCCGCTGGTTCGCGTCGTCAGTGCTGACGGCAATCTCCTTGATCTTGTTGACGGCCATCTGCGACGCTCTCCTTAGGCCCTTGATGATGATCTGAGAGCTGACACCGTGCTCGACGTGCTCCTTGACCTCCTTGAGGATCTCGCCCGCGAGGACGACGACGGAGGTGGTTCCGTCACCCACTTCGGCATCTTGTGATCGGGCAATGTCGACGAGGATCTTGGCGGCGGGGTGGACGATATCGAGGAGCTGTTGCACGCAAAGCTGTCAGCGAGCCAATTTCCCCGGTCGGTGTTGTCTGTCATCTCCTCCTGCCTTGTTCCATCCTGTTCCAACCCCCCCCCCCTTACTAATCCACATGTTCCATCATCTTGCAAGGCCATCATGTTCACATCGAATCGAGACTGGAGGGAGGAGAGGAAGGAGAAGTCGGACCTTCATGACAGTCGCGCCGTCGTTGGTGATGGTCTGCTTGCCATTCTGGTCGACCATCAACAAGTCACCACCGTAGGGGCCCAGGGTGGACTTGATGGTGGCCTGGACGGCCAAGCAGGCATTGATGTTGGAAACGATCTGGCCCTTGCCTTGTGAGGTATCGGTCCCTGCAGAAACGCCGTCAGTCTATGATGGTAGATTGAGCGTGCCACAGAGCCGCGATTGATGGGGGGCTTCGAAGAGGACGAGGAGGGTGGGCAGCGAGGGGCAGCGAGGGGCAGCGGTGGGGTAAGGAAGGTGAGGGCCAGGAGAGCATTGGGCATGGCATTACCCTCTTTGAGGACGATGATGGTCGGCGTCTGTCCTCCGAACGACATGTCTGCGGTATTCCGGGGGCGACAGTGGAACGGGGGGTGGTGTGTGGTGCGTCGGAAGGGGGTTGATGGAGGATGAGGAGGGAGACGAGGCCGTCGTGGGACTCGGTGGGATGGGATGGGATGGGATTGATAGATGGTGGATGGATCAATCTGGAAGTGGGATGGATTGAAGCTCTTGACTGGTCTGATAAGCTCCCGAAAAATGTTGCAGCCTCAAATCGTTGGTTGATCAATTCGATGGATGAATTGCTCTTTTCACGAGGTTCAGTGGCTTCAGTGGCTTCAATCAGTGGCTGATGCGGGATGCACGGGCCACAAAGGCGGCCTACCCTGGAGGGCCAGCCCGAGGGGCACGCACATGGATACGGGCTGGATTACAGCGGGCCATGGCGCTGTGGGTTGATTTCTCAGCGGGTGCATCGCTGTAGGATCCGGCTCAGGGTGTTGAAGTAGTGGGCGGACGATGGATTGAGCGACCAGCTGGATCAATTGATTGATGGATTGATCCAGCTTGGATAAGGGGATCATGTCGAGAAACGGACAGTCTTGTGCACTTCTTTTGCTAGTACATGTATTCATCATGATATCCATACAAAATGCTTGTGGTCAATCTGAGCAATCCATTGAGACCTGGTCTTATCCCGGAAAACATCACTTGCTACCTCCATCTATCCAGAGTCGCAATCAGCCTACATATGTGTGTCGAGCCATCCAAGTCCCAGCTTTGAGGCTTACCCTATACCCCGCTCGGCAGAATGTTGCCATAATCGACACTCCCGTCGCCCTCGCTCGTGTCGGGCTCGGATGGGAGTGGCGATTCCGGGCCTTCAGGCTCTGGCGTCTCTGGCCTGTGGTTCATCGTGTCTTTGCGCCTTGGTGTCATGGTCTGATGAGATGATGTCGAGGGTGAATGAGCTCGGCTCCGTTTGAGGGCTGCCTCGTAGGACGTTGAATGAAAATTGATCCGATACTGTGGGGGTTCGAGAGGCTTGGGAGAGCGAGATCAGGGACGGCCCAAGCCCGATATATGTATAGATCAAGGCTACTGGCACCGCCGTCTATATTTCAAATACCTGTTGATGTGTTGCCTTGTTTTCGGCATGAGCATCTGCACATCCCAGGCCGACCTCAGAGGACGGACGTCGGGAGGGTTGCATTGCTTGATGCGCGGCGTTGATTGCTGTCCTGGATCCCGCGATCGAGCATCATTGGCATCTCCAACCGCGCCGATGATGACAGGTGGACGACCGCTGGGCAACATTTGCCGTCCGGGCATGCGAGAGTCCTAGACTTGTGCCAATTGGATGACGGATCAATACATGTGCTCGCATCTGGATCTCAACCTCCAACTCTCGAGTCCTTGATGGAACATTGAAGCTCTCTACGGAGTACATACATAGACATGGCCCACAGTGCCTAAGCCATTTATTGTGCACTGTATGAGTCCTTGTACTCCGTATGCCGACTGCAAATGTGCATACCCTATAGTAAATCCAGACTGCAATGCCATGCGAAGCCGCGGCCTGGTGCAACGAACCGCTCGGGCATCGCGATCTCTCACGTCAATGCCGATCCCGAGAAAACAAACAATCCTCAACTTCATCCCCATCATTCGTCTCCATCAAATATTGCAGCATCAACATCAATCACCAGGCCTCCGTTGATTCCGGCCCTGATCTGCACGGCTCCCGGCGCGCTAAACCCCTTCCGGACCTGTGAGCGGCTCCTTCCTCGACCCAGCAAACTCCGGCTCTGGCACATCAAATATGGCAGGTCCGGCCCGGGATGGATGCCTCGCATCATGCAATTAAAAGATTCAATAGAATATCATCATATTCCGGGCAACTTCACTTCACTTCACTTCACTCGACCTGTCTTCTCTCCCCCGGCGAGTCGAGACCCCTCTGATGATGATGACCATCACGGCGAGTCGGCGTCCATCAGTCCATCATCCTCGACAATCAGCCCATCTCGGCCGTGGCTCAGCCAGAAGCTCTACCCTTTAAGGAAGCCACGCCTTCTTCGAGACTAGGAGGCCAGCAACCTCGAGCTTCTCCCGCAAAGCAAATCAACGTCTGGATCTCAGCCCCGTCGTTCTAGATCGGACTCTCAATATCGGTCCCTGCAAACGGACCCGATCTACCTGAGTAAGGCGCCTCGTCCCCTCACTCCCCCATCCACAGCATCATTCCACCATCATCCCATCGCTCCATCTCCTCGACCTAAACATCCGTCCGTCGCCTAATCTGGATCCTCCTAGTGTCGTAGCGCCACAGCGTCTCGATGCCTCGCAGTGGCCTCGGCCGCTTGGAGTGACATCATGGCGCCCCGTCAAGCTCGACTCGTCCATCTCGCATCGTCTGCTGTGCTCCCGTCCCCCGGATTCTCCGCAAAGGGGAGTCGATTTTGTCCAAGGAGTCGATATATAGTATCCGCCTTTCCCGGCCGTCTCAGCAGTGGTCAAATCTCGCGAGCCTTTTGTCTTCCGACATCATATAGACACACAGAGAAGTGACGACGACCATGAACGAAACCACCCGGGAAATGGCAGGTGTCCCGTCTATCCGGGCTTACGGTCCGGCCCGCTCGACCGTCCAGGCCAACTCCCGCATTTTGTCCGACAATGACATCGCGCAGTACAATGACTATTTCCACGCCAGCTGCTACCTTGCCCTTGGTATGATTTACCTCAAGCAGAATCCGCTGCTTCGCGAACCGCTGAGAAAGGAGCACTTGAAGCCCCGTCTCCTGGGCCACTTCGGCTCCGCACCCGGCCAAATCTTCACATGGATGCACTTCAACCGCCTCATCAAGAAGTACGACCTCGATGCTTTCTTCGTCTCGGGGCCGGGCCATGGAGCCCCGGCAGTCCTTTCCCAATCCTACCTCGAGGGCGTCTACTCAGAGGTCTACCCGGACAAATCGCAGGACGTGGAAGGCATGCAAAGATTCTTCAAGGAGTTCTCTTTCCCCGGCGGCATTGGCTCTCACGCCACCCCCGAGACCCCCGGCTCTCTGCACGAGGGAGGCGAGCTCGGATACTCCCTCTCGCACGCTTTCGGGTCCGTCTTCGATCACCCGGACCTCATCGCCCTGACCGTTGTCGGCGACGGCGAGTCTGAGACGGGACCTCTTGCCACCGCATGGCACAGCAACAAGTTCCTCAACCCCATCACCGACGGTGTCGTGCTCCCGGTATTGCACCTCAACGGGTACAAGATCAACAACCCCACCGTCCTCGCCAGGATCTCGCACGACGAGCTCATCAGCCTCTTCCACGGCTACGGATACCAGCCCTACCTCGTCGAGGGAAACGAGCTGAGCAGCATGCATCAGGCCATGGCAGCCACGCTGGAGCAATGCGTGACGGAGATCAAGCAGTACCAGAAGCGGGCTCGCGACAGCGGCAAGGCCTTCCGCCCGAGATGGCCCATGATCATCCTGAGATCGCCCAAGGGCTGGACCGCGCCTCGCACCGTCGACGGCAACTTTCTCGAGGGCTACTGGCGATCACATCAGGTCCCCATCACCGACCCCTCCACCAACCCGACACACCTCGAGCTCCTGGAGAACTGGATGCGAAGCTACGGGCCCGGCAAGATGTTCGATGAACGAGGAAGGCCTGTCCCCGCGCTCACTGCACTGTGCCCCGAGGGCAACCGTCGCATGAGTGCGAACCCCGTCGCCAATGGCGGGCTGCTGCGGAAACCTCTCAGGATGCCCAACTTCAGAGACTTCATGACCGTAGTCGACCGCCCTGGCGCACAGATGGAGGCCAGCATGGTCAACTTGGGCGCATACCTGAGGGACGTCGTTGCCGCCAATCCGCACAACTTTCGCATTTTCGGCCCCGACGAGACGGAATCCAATAAGCTCGCCAAGGTCTATGAGGCGGGGAAAAAGGCCTGGCTCGGGGAATATTTCGAGGAGGACGCGAACGGAGGGAATCTTGCGCCGGCCGGCCGAGTTATGGAAATGCTTTCGGAGCACACCTGCGAGGGCTGGCTGGAGGGATATGTCTTGAGCGGCCGACACGGCTTGCTCAACAGCTACGAACCCTTCATCCACATCATCGACTCCATGGTCAATCAGGTGAGCATCTCTCAATGTTTTCCCCTTAGATCATTGCCGTTCTGCTGACTCGAGGCAATCCAGCACTGCAAATGGATCGAGAAGTGTCTCGAGGTGGAATGGCGCGCCAAAGTCGCCTCCCTCAACATCCTGCTGACGTCCGTCGTCTGGCGGCAAGACCACAACGGCTTCACTCACCAAGACCCCGGTTTCCTCGACGTCGTCGCCAACAAGAGCCCCGAGGTCGTCCGCATCTACCTCCCTCCTGACGGAAACTGTCTCCTCTCCGTCATGGACCATTGCCTCCGCTCCGTCAACTACGTCAACGTTGTCGTCTCGGACAAGCAGAAGCATCTGCAGTTCCTCGACAAGGAAGCCGCCGTCACCCACTGCACCAAGGGCATTGGCATTTGGCCCCGCTTCAGCACCGACACGGGCGAAGAGCCCGACATCGTCATGGCATCTTGCGGCGATATCAGCACAGCCGAGTCCATAGCCGCCATCGACCTCTTGCTCTACCATTTCCCCGACCTCAAGATCCGCTGCGTCAACTGTGTGGACCTGTTCAAGCTCATCCACCCCACCCAACACCCCCACGGCCTGAACGACGACGAATGGGTCGGCCTCTTCACGGCCACCGTGCCCATCATCTTCAACTTCCACAGCTACCCCTGGATGGTACACCGTCTCACGTACAAGCGTCCCGGCAGCCACAACATCCATGTCCGAGGATACCGCGAGAAGGGGAACATCGACACGCCTCTCGAGCTGGCGATTCGCAACAACACGGATCGGTTCAGCCTCGCGATCGACGCCATCGACTACATGAAGCACCTCGGGAACAGAGGCGCGGCGGCTAGACAAGAACTGCTGAATGCGAGGATTGCGGCCATGAACGAGGCGTATGAGACCGGCATGGATCCGCCGCATCTGACAGAGTGGACGTGGAAGAGAAATGGTCTGTGGAACAAAGAGACTGCCCGGCGATCTGTGGCGTAAACAAGACGATGGGAAGAAAGGGCTCCATCCGTCGGTTGACAATATCGTAGCGCCTTGCGGTTTGATGTATTGGGGTGCGTCACCTAGTAATTGAGATACAAAGACTTGCAAGCGTCTGGTTTCCTTTTCTGTGCGGTCAGCTCGATCAAAAGCAGCCACCGCCAAATGACAATAGTACATGCTCTGCTCCTTTCGGCGGTTGTCCACCCTGCTCTAGTATTCGATCATTGATACGTGTGTCGACATGTTGTCCGCTATAGCTTCTCTTTTAATTGCTTGACGTCCTCGAAAGAGACCTTCCCGTCCCTCTTGTTGCCCTCCTTGATGGTCTCCTTGATCGTGACGATCTCAATGTTCTCGCCGCCCTTTTGCTCTTTCGTCGTCGCCGTCGCAGGAGCCTGTTTTTGCAACGCTGCCTGAGCCGCGCCCGCGGGGGCATCGGCAATCTCGTTGACCTGCGCATCGCTCAGGCTCTCGGCGACGCGCACCCCGCGGCTGGACATGAGGATGGTCATGGGGCCCCTGAACTGCATGAACAGCCGATCGCCCCAGATCGTGCGGCGCATCACGGTGCGCAGCCCGTGCAGCGCCCTGACGAGCCACTTGTAGGCGCCCGTCTCGCGCAGCCTCGTGAGGGCCTCGACCTCTGGCAGCCGCGACGTCAGCGAGGGCACCTGCAAGCGCAGGCCCATGCTGAGGCTGGAGCTCCTGAACCGGAACGGGCGCGGCGCGTGCCGCGCGACGCTGTACGCCACGACGCTGCCCGGGTGCGCGACCAAGTCCTCCCCCTCGGCGAGGTCGAGCCGGTAGACCTGGCCCGGGGCGGCGAGCGCGGCGAGCCCGCGGCCCGTGAGCTCGGTGCTGCCCCAGTGCGCGACGGACAGGCCGCGCTGGACGCGGGGCGCGAGGCGCAGCGTGTGGCCCGTCCAGGCGAGCAGCGCGGCGCGCTGCGCGACGACCCAGTCGGTGCGGCCGTCGAGGCGGAGCACCGTAAAGGACGTGCTGGAGGACTTGGTCGAGATGAGCGCCGTGACGGGCGACGTAGCCGAGATGCGCTGGTACAGGAAGGGCACGCCGAACGGCGCGCGGGCGAGCGGGTTGAGGACCGACAGCGTGGATTGGGCCTGGAGGGGTAACAAAATAACGTCAGGACCGCCGTGAGAATACCGGTATTGAGACTACTACAGGTAGATGGGACCGTGACTCCGGGAGTTTGTGGGCTGGCTTACATGCTCGGGGTTTCCTGCCAGCGCGACCAAGGTGCCGCGCCGAGTGTACAGCTTCTGCGACGCCGACAGCGACGCCGAAAGCATCGAGTACGGCGATCCGATCACCTCGAAGCGAGCGTCTGCAGAAGGTGAAAAAAAAAGCTCAACGAGTCAGCGCGCGGTGTCACCGGACGATATTTCATTCTTCAAGCCTCAACCCCCATCGCTGCGTACCAGACACATCGCGCGCGCCGACCCCGAATGCGTCGCCGCCGGCCCGCGGCGAATCTGTGCTCGGCACGGCGCTGATCTGTATGCCCCGGCATTGCGAGCAGACGAATGCGTGCCGGGCGGTGCCCGCTGTCGCCGCCGTTGGTCTCGTCGTCGTCGTCGTCGTCGTCGCGCCCGTCGTCGTCCTCGCCGGTGTCGCCCGCTGCGTGCGCACGGCAGCTCGCGCCGACCTCGACAGCGCGGAGGGCCCGTTCATAGTTGCGCCTCAAGTGGGTGGCGCCCGTGTTGCTCGATCAGGATTCTCGGCGCAGCGCACGCCAATTGATGTCCATGGCCCGGGGCGAGAAAACGGCAGGGAAGGCCTTTGGACTCAAGTCCGATAGAGGTAAGTCGTCGGGAAAAGCGCATCGAGTTGGTGGGGACACCGACGGTGAGCCCAAGGTGAGCCCAAGGTGAGCCAAGGTGAGCCGGGGTGGGTCGTCTCACGTGCGGTTGCCGTGGCGACGGGGCCGGCGGGTCGCGAGGAAGGCGGGACCCTGCTCGCCCCGGGAACATACACCAGCAGGCAAGAAGCCCAGCGGAGCGCACCTTCCCCAAGTTCCACCTCCGCGGTGGGTGCCGAAAATATACACTCAAATCAAGAGGAGCAGCGGCCGATTCTCAACTCCTTGATATTCGCGGTCCATCTTCGCCCGGACCGTGAAGCTCTCGCGCCTTTGCCTGGCACCACCGGCACTGCCCCCATCCCGCCATTGAACCGACGACCGGTGAGACCGATGGGCGTGGTGTAGCGCGAACGAAGGCCGACCATTCCAAGGAGATCCGCGCGCGCGCGTCCGTTCCAGTCTCT
This sequence comes from Escovopsis sp. AC, assembly GCA_003055955.1. Classification (NCBI taxonomy): domain Eukaryota; kingdom Fungi; phylum Ascomycota; class Sordariomycetes; order Hypocreales; family Hypocreaceae; genus Escovopsis; species Escovopsis sp. AC. The sequence goes on along the minus strand of NQYS01000002.1, from coordinate 1,834,998 downwards.
CTCTCTGGCCACTCCCCGTACCTCTTGGTTGCCGGGACGAATACTTCGGAGCGCTTGCCAATGTCAGTCCGCGTCGTCGCCAGGATACGCCCGCTTCTGGCCAAGGAGTTGGATGAGGACGTTATTGTTCACGCCGCAAGCGCCGAGCCTGACAAGCCGGCGACCGTTGTCAAGATCCCGAATCCGAGGAACGAAAGCGAGGAGTTCTCCTTCAGCTTCAATGGCGTCTACGACCAGTCGACCACGCAGGAAGCCCTGTTCACTTCCGAAGGTACGATGTGGCATCTTGTGATGACTGGACCGACCGCTCCTCGGGCGTGACGGCAAACATTTTTGTGAAGCACAATGTTTTTTTTTTTCTTTCTTCAATGATTAACGCCTGGCAGTGGCACCATACCTCAAGGCGCTCTTCCAGGGCATCGATGTGACCCTCTTCGCATATGGCGTCACGGGCACGGGCAAGACGCATACCATGCGAGGCGGGCTCAAGTTGGCCGACCGAGGGGTGATTCCCCGGTTGCTGAGCGGCATCTTTCGCCGGGGGAAAAAGCTGATGAGGGAAACGGAGGGGAACACGACGGTCCAGGTCGCGCTGTCGTATTACGAGATTTACAACGACAAGGTCTTCGACCTCCTGGAGAGCCACGAGAAGCGACCGCCGGCGGGGCTGCCTCTGCGGGCGGAGGCCAACGGCAAGACGGTCGTCGTGGGCTTGGAGGAGCGGCTTTGCAGCGACCTCAAGGATTTCGAGAAGCTGTACATCGAGGCTAACAACAACCGGGCCACGGCCGCCACGAAACTCAACAGCAACAGCAGCAGGAGCCACGCCATCTTGAGGGTCAAGGTAACACAGACGACCGGGGATAAGATACGCGAGAGCACCGCTTCGGCCATCGACCTGGCCGGATCCGAAGACAACCGCCGGACGGACAACGACAAGGAGCGCTTGGTGGAGTCGGCGGCCATCAACAAGAGCTTGTTCGTCCTGAGCCAATGTATCGACGCAATCTCGCGCGGAGACAAGAGAATCCCGTATCGAGAGTCCAAGATGACCCGCATTCTCTCACTCGGACAAGACGAAGGCATCACCGTCATGATCCTGAATCTCTCACCCCTGCGATGCAGCCACCTCGACACCCTGAGCAGTCTGAATATCAGCTCCCGAGCCAAAAGGATCGAAGCCCGCGAGATCGAGAACGAGGTCGTGTTCAAGCAGGGGCCCAGGGCCAACCCAAATGCCGCCGGCGCGATGATGCAGCGACAGCCGCTTCGACCACTGGCGAACGCGATCAATGTCGTTCCGAGCGCGAATGCTCCAACGAAGGATGTAGAGGCGGCCAAGCCCATCAGAGCTTTCAGTGTGTTTTCGGACAAATCTTCGAAACCTCGAGCCGTTTCTCGATCGACAATTACGCCTCATGTTCGGACGCTTAAGCGACGATCGGATTCAGGACCACTAACCCGGCCGAGTAAACAGGCGCGCTCGACGGGTCCCCACCATGCCTCTCTGCAGACACCTATGGCCAGGATACAGCAGGGCGACGGATCCCCGATAACGGTGTCCGCGTCCGAAATTGAGGCTATGGTGGAGAGAAAAGTCAACGAGATTTTGGCGGCAAGACACGCCGCGCAAGGGTCAGCGCGAAGCTCAGGAAAGAAGAGCACTTCGTCTGACTCGATCAAGAGGCGCCTCAAGGCGCTGGAGCGGCGCATCAAGACCGAGGAGGGCCGGGACGACTCGAAGTCTGAGGGGCTGCGACATCTCCTCGCGGCGCGGCAGGCCAAGGAAAAGGGCGACGAGGCCGCAGCTCTCCACACCTACGAGAAGGCACTACCGTATTTTCCGAATCAACCGAAACTGATCAGAAAGATTGAGAAGCTTCAGACGCGCCTCGGCATCGCAGGCAAGAAATCCCCCGGACGGACCGGCGATCCTGATTCAGCGAGCACGAAGGCGAAGAAGAGGAGGGGACGTAGGATGACGACGACGGCGGAAGACGAGGAGACCGAAGTGCACGACGATACATTTGCGTTCCTCGGCAGATCGACAGGCAGAAGCAAACCCAGGACGTCCAAGCCCGAGTCCAAACCCCGCGACAGGGCGCGATCAGAATCGAAGTCGAAGTCGAAGTCGAAGTCGAAGTCGAAGTCGAGATCGAGATCGAGCTCGAGGACGGCCTTCGCGCTCGAGGAAGGCCCAAAAACACCGCGCACCCGGCATCTCCTCGAGGTGATCAACTCGGGCGACACCGCGGAGATCAAGAAGCTCGTGGGCTTCGGCGCGAAGAAGGCCCAGGACCTAGTCAAGCACGTGGAGCTGCTCCACGCCGGCGGGGGCGCGGGCATCGAGAGTCTGTCCCAGCTGAGGACCGTACCGGGCATGGGCGGGAGATCCGTGGACAGAGCGTACGCGGGCCTCTGTCCCGCCGCATGACAGGTCGAGAAATTCCATCGAAGATGGCGCGCTCTCGTGTCCTGGGAAAAGGCGAAGGGCGAAGAGCGGCATGAGCATAGCATGGGCAATAAGGCCCATATATCCCCTTATGAATATATATGCATACCACACACATACATACGCATTCTGGTCCGTTTGGGAGGACATCGGCATCAGGGGTTCGGACAACAGCGAGCATTGCACGTTGCATGATGCATGGTGACGGCGCCTTCTGGTCAATTGATAATTTGTCGAATACACGAGCTGATTGATCTTTCCCATTGCCCCCGGGCCTCTGTAACATGAGAGTGAAACATGATATCAAAGACGATCGATCGGGCTTGTCCGCGTCTTGGTCTTGAATTTGGCTGATTTTTCTCTTACATTCACCCCCTTTCTCCAACCATCATCTACCTGCTTAAAATTCTCATTTTCCCACGCCAATTGGTTAAGACCCCCATCAAAAAAATGTGAAATAAGGCGAAGGACATGTATATTCAAATGCGAGCGCCGTCCTTCATGGCACCGCCGCTTCCCGTGCTCAACCAATCCGTGCATTGTCCCATGGCTCATGTATTCTGCATTTGATCGACGTGCCAGTCCCTTGTCTGCATATCAGAACGAACCCCATAGAAGATACGCCAGGCTAGACAAGATAGGAAAGGAAAGGAAGAGATTGGGCAAGACAGGAACGATCGTAGACCGTATATATACAAGTGCAGTCGAAACTGACAGAATCATGCGCGCTTGATAAAGAGAAAAGAAAGGAAAGAGAAGTAAAGGAAAGAAAAGAAGAATAAAAAAACCATTGGACATCTTCTCGGTCCATCATAACCAAAAGCGAGGCCAAAAGAGAAACCAAAAGGGGATGGAGTGAGGAGAATGAGAGGAGGAGGAGATTGAGGACATGGCAGTCGGACGCCGATCCTCTCCTTTCAATCAACAATCCGCTGCCTTCGTTCACTACCAGGTGAACCAGTCATAAAATCGCTCAAGTCCATTGAAAACGCAAGCACGGGGAACGGCTTTGATCTTCTCTGCCCAGACTCCTCTCTCCCATTTTTTTTCATCCTTGTTTCTTTTTTTCCCCTCTTGAAAGTTTTGGTTTGGCCTTGGATTCTGTATTTCATAGAATTGTGCTTGACTGTCGCTGGACGACCCTTGCCTGGGATTTTGGACCAAGACCGGGCACTGAACTGAATCTATTCAGTCGAGGCTTTTGTTCTTGGTCTGTGGGAAAGGTGAAGCTGGAGGCAGAGACCTTGTGCCTGTCGGTCAACGTGGCCGGTGAGGGCCTCTCGCCGTGCAAGGCATCGACAGAGCCGGGCTGGGTACTCGATGAGGATCCGGTGGTGTTTGGCGTCTGATAAACATATTCCCCATCGACGTAGACTGCATTGGAGACGAATGTCGAGCGGAGATGGCGGCGGCGAGTATAACGCTTCTCGAGGCGGAAAAGCTCGAGTTTCGCTTGAATGCGCTCAAGGAGGCCTTGGCAAACCATGACGGCGGTTTGGAATAGTTTTTGGGCCAAAAGGGAATCGCGATTGACGTTTCGTCAATATCCGACACCCGAGATGTACTCGTAAATCGAGAGAAGCAGGGGGTCAACCTGGGTTGAGAGGTTGCTTGCAAAGGCTGATTTGTCCTTGCTTTTTTCCTTGTGTTCTCTGTCTTGCGGAGTCCTGGTATTCTTTTCCACAGAGGGAAAAAAAAGAGGAATGGAAGAGAGCGAACGGACTCAAGGAGAAGGAAGGGGATTTTCCAGTCGTGGGTCGTATTTGGTGGGCGGGCAGTCAGACTGGTTTATGCAACCTCGTAATCGGTGACGGTTTTGTCTGTGCGAGATTGGAAAGGGCTGGCACTGGTACGTCTGAATTTTCAGCCGAGAGATCTTTTGACTCGATGATTCGTATTCGTGAAGAAAAACCCAGGACCACGCGGTATCTTTTTTGAGAGATTTTTTTGGAATTCCTTTTTTTTTTGGGGGGGGGGGGGAAAGAATGACAGAAGTTTGAGGGCTGGAGACCGGCTTAAGAGGCGAGAAGATCTCAGCGTGGGATCGGCAGAGGACAAGGGAAATGATCGACGGCTGACGAGAGATGAAGCAGAAAAGAAAGGGAAGAGAAGGAAAAGAAAAAGAGAGAGAGAGTAAGAGAGAGATGAGGAGGAGAAAGACAGAGAAGAAGAAGAGGGGAAGAGAGAGAGCGAGAAGGCCAGGCAGGAACCAGGAAACAAGCCCGGGAAGGAGGGACGGGGTCTGGCTCTTACCTTTTTGCAAGATGCAGGTGGATGAGGAAGGTGGCCAGGGGTGGTACTCGTGTAAGGGTTTCCGCCGAATGGCAGGACCGTGAGGTGGCGGCCCATACAGGTAGCGGGAACACGCGGGCAGCGGAGTGCGCAGCGTGGATCCGAGGTATTGGCTACCTGCGTTAGGCCCAGCACCAGGTCGCTCTTGCGCATCGACGGGTCGTACCTTGCAGAAAAGTGCGGGTCCAGACGAGCCTTGGAAGTTGCAGTGGCCGCAGCAGGGGAGGCTCGACCCAGCTCCTCGCGGCCTCCTGATTGGTGCGGCCGACTCGCATTGCGTGAACGTAGCGACGTACAAGGGGCGGCGAAGTGCTGAAGCCTGGAGCTCCGAAGAGCCCACGGCCTCGAGTCGTTTTGCGGACAACGGCTCGTCCGAGCATCTGTACCCGTAGAGGTAATCCAGCCGAGGCTACAGGAACTAGCAGGATCTATGTATACGATGCCGTAGACGGACTGATCTGGCCGTGCATACATCAATGTTATCGTGTACGGAGTAATGGCGCAGCTCTTCCCCGCGCTCAGCTCAAGGGGCAGGTGCGGGCAACTTGAGCCAGCAGACTCACTCTGGGGTCACTTCGTATGTACATATAAATACATAAGGTACTCGCACCTTCCCGCTCCAAGAATTCTGCAGTTTCCGCGTCCCTGGCGCTTGAAAGGGATCGAGGGAAGGCACGAACATGCCCGTCCAATCCGAGGGCAAGAGCAGGAGCCTACCTAACCTGGACTCGAGAATGTAACGTGATCAACTGGATGGCTGGACAGGCTGGACAGGCTGGACGGGCGTCAATCATCATCCATCATCAGAATCTTCTTGGCATCTGGCCACTGCCACTTCGAGACATGCAGATCCAAAACCTCCCCTTCCTGGACCTACCACTACCTACTCCGTACATACGGAGTACTGCTACCACTATTCGAGGACGCACGCCGAAAACCCTCAACCCTCAATGGCCATACGAGTACGGAGTACTCCGTACATCAATCAATACGAGCACGGGATCGCCACCTCCTTGCAGCCGCTTTCTCCGCGCCTAATGCATTCCGCTCGGGTGCGAGACTGCGTTGGCTGAAGCGACAAGCTGAGGCATTATTGCCCAAGGCAACAACAGACCTGGATGGACGCAGACGCCTTCTTGGGCTCTGGGAACCGCGATGGTCTCACGCCAGTCTCCCCCTCCTTCTAGCCCGCCTCGAGTCTCGTTCACTGGTTGACTTGCCCAAGAGAGCTGGGATGGCTCGATGTCGTCTTGTCCACTCGAGGATCGTTACCGGTACCTGTACGGAGTACTCCGTACCTGTAGCCGCTCATGGGGCCCCGTCTCTCGTCTCCGGCTTGAGATGCCCATTGTAGAGGCTCATCCCGGTCACGCTGTAGGGACCATCCCGGTTGTTGGTGGGATGGCCGTTTGGATCCTCGACCCTCGTTGGCCGGCGTGCCTGGCCCGGCTTGCTGTCCAGGGAAGAAAAAGAAAACGAGGCGCCCCCCCCAAACCTTCTAGCGCTGACGGCGATTCGTGGACAGATCTGTTAGCTAAGTGGCTTCCAGGGGTTTTTTACGGGGTACGGAATACATACATCTATGGCTCCCGGGTTTCAGCTTCATTTCGCCTGCGCATCATTGATGGCCATCTGCAGAGCATGCAAAAGACACGGATCCTTCTGCAGAGCAGAGCTGGACTACCGTTACGAGTACATACATACATCTGCTGGAGGCAAGCCCCAATCATGCCGCTCCGGAGCATTGCTTGGAGCGAAAATCACGCAGAGGAGTACCAGTGCGAGTACGAGATCCGTCCGAGTCAATCAGCGTGCGCAGCGAGCTGGGTTGTCTCCCACTTGAGGGAGGGGAAAAGGGGGTTGGGGCTGATGTGCACATCTAGATTCATCTGAATCTCTGGGCTTCTCGTGGCCAGTTCCTCAATGGTTCCCAGTTTCTCCGACTCCTCGAACAGCGTGGGCCACAGGGCTCCCGACCCTTTGGGAGAACCCGCGGGAAAGGCCCTCCCCCCGAGAAGGCAGGATCCGAGGCTTTCCCTTGCGAGTGCTGGTATCGCGATGGAGACCCCAAGAAGGGAACGTACATTTGATTGCGCTTCAAACGTCAGATGGTTCAGGCCCTCACACAGGGACAGACACAGACACAAACACAAACACAAACACATATCGTGTCCCACATCTCGTGATGCGCATCTCGTGTGACCGAGACTCGGCTCGCTGCAGCTCCTTCCCATCTCCCTCGCCGCAATGCTGCCGTTTGGCTCGAGCCTCGAGGCTTCCTTCCCTCTCCCGCATCTCGCCGAAGGGAAGGCCTGATCCAGGCGGCCGGGAAGGAACAGAAGGGGCAGATCTTGCGGCAAGAACGACTCGTCGCCATCATCTCCGGGGCAGACGCAACAAAGGTCCATTGCGTGTACTTCATGAACGGAGATGCGAAGAAGCATGCAGGCAGAGATTCAGAACATACATGAATGGTACCTACTCTTTGGTCCTGGATAGAGTACTCAAGTAGCAGGACAGACTCGACTCGACTCGACCCCGAGCCTCTCGCACAATTCGATAACCACTGTCTTCCCTCGTCGACTTCGACTGGCCTGAGGTTTTTCTTCATCATAATCTCCCGCCATCTCCTGATCCGGCGGCTGTCACGGCCGCGTCGAAAGAAAGAGGTTCGCATGCAGGAGAATGTGCCCGCCATCATAGACATTCTGTCATCTTTTCTTGTGCCTCCTGAGACTCTCAAATTGTGATTCCGTGACGGGAAATGTGAGAGATTGGATCCTGCTGGTCTGACTGCTGACAAGCCGAAGAAGGGGAGCCAGAAAACAAGGGAGGAGGAGGAGGAGAGAAAAAAGTGGAGAGGAAGAAGAGCAAGAGAGAGCGAACATAATACCGCTCCTTATGACTCTGGCTAAACCAGGCAAGCTATTGCTCACCAGACGTCTCGGTCATTCTCCGCGAACTCGAGGCTCCGTCTTCTGTCGCGCAATACCGCGACATTAATTGCCTTCCTGGCAACAATAAGCGCCTCGCCTCGAAGAAGAGATGCGCCTTCTCGACATTTGGCGCCTAGCAATAGTCGCCACTGGTGTTTCTGCGCGTTCGGCCGTTCCGAACAAATTCATCCTCGAACTCGCTGAGGTTTGGCCCCAAAACTCATTCCAGATGCTGTCCTTTGTGTGCTCACTGACTTGTCTTCCCAGGGCTCGAGCATCGGAAGCATAGCTCGATACCTCGCCCCCGACCCGACCGGCAATGAAAGCTATTACAGGCCCTTCGATTGCAGAGACATTTTCAATGGCTTGGTCATCCATACCGAAAATGACAATGTCGACACCCTCTCAGCCATCAAGGGCGTCGTCAATGTTTGGCCCATGGAGAGAGTCCGCCTGTCGTCTCCTATGAACGAGAAAATCAAGACTGGCCCGAAGGCGAGGGTTGGAAATTACTCCGTGCATCGATGGACTGGTGTTGATCAGCTCCATGCTGAAGGCATCAGGGGGAAAGGGGTCACAGTCGCCATCATCGACACTGGCGTGGATTACCACCACAAGGCAGTACGCAAACCCCCAATGCCAAATGCGCGTGTATCGATTGGCTAACGAATCGAATGGCTATAGCTGGGGGGCTGCTTTGGCCCCGGGTGCAAAATTGCGGGAGGCTATGATCTTGTGGGTGCAGAATGTGAGTCTTCATCGTCCTCAGGGGCAGGGAAATCAAGGAAGCAAAAAAAGGGGTGAAAAGAAATGGATCGTGCAAGCTCGGGCTGACCTCAGTCAAAAAGGGGATTCTCGCAATGAGAGGATTCATCCGATGCATCCAGATCGCGATCCCATGGATTTCCACGGCCACGGAACGCACGTAGCCGGTATCATTGCAGCCGACGATGAATGGTGAGTTCGTCAAACGATTGGGAGAATTTGGGACTCTGTTTCTAAGTGTTTGTCTGCCTTAGGTTTAGCGGCGTCGCTCCAGATGCCAGGCTCCTTTCCTTCAAGGTTTTCTCAGATGTGAGACCTCAGCAGCCGGCGATGCTTTCTTAAACTGACCCAACCTCCATCTGTGCAGAAACCTTGGGACACGGAGGAAGACGTTCTCATCCAGGCCTTTTGTGACGCCTACAACGCAGGGGTTCGTGATTCTCGCCTCTCTCCGAAGAATTGGGGCATTCTGATCTTTGATACAGGCAGATGTCATCACTGCGAGCATTGGCCGGCCCAATGGTTTTTCTGACAACCCTTGGGCCCTGGTTGCCAGCCGACTCGTTGAAAAGGGCGTGATAGTGACAATCTCGGCCGGAAACGACGGGAGCACAGGGCCATTCTATTCAGGCAGTGGCTCCTCCGGACGTGGCGTGCTTGCCGTTGCTGCCATTAACGTTACCACGAACCTGAAATTCGCCGTTACCGATCCCAGAGCACAGCCTCTTCCTGCCGGCTTTACATCTTGGGGCCCGACCAACGAGCTAGGTATCAAGCCTGATATTGGGGCCCCCGGATATCAGATCCTCAGCACCGTGCCCAAAAACAACTTCGCGCCGATGAGTGGGACGTCAATGGCAGCGCCGTACATCGCTGGCATCGCCGCGCTCTACATCTCCAAGCATGGTGGCCGCGAGATTCATGGCTCCAATTTCGCGCGGATGCTGGCCGATCGCATCGTCTCAAGTGGACGCAGCCTGATCTGGGCTGGAACGAAGATTGAGCCTGACTTCATTGCGCCGCCCTTCCAAGTCGGTACAGGACTTGTGAATGCTTTGAAGGTCGTCAAATACAACACCCAGCTTGATTTTGAGCCATTCGCCATGATGGACTCGGAAATGTTCAAGCCGAAATGGTCAACGGAAATTACAAATATGGGAAACGAGACTGTGACATATCTCTTCGATGTCGAGCCACAAGCGGGAGTCGAAATGCTAGATCCTCACTATGGGATCAGGTCCCTCTATCAGCTGGAGCCACAGCGTATTGCCCCCGTTGTTGAATTGCCCAAGAGCCCAATCGTGGTGAGGCCGGGAGAGTCCCAAAAGGCAGAGTAAGTCGAAGCCCGAAAAGAGAAAAAAAGGGGGGGGCTTCACAGTAACAAGTCTTAGGTTCATCTTCAAGTACCCTCCCGGCGTCAACGATGACTTCCTCCCCCTCTACGGTGGCAAGATTTGGGTGAGAGGAAACAATGGAGAGGAGCTTTCAATTCCATACGGAGGCGAGTGATGGGCCAATTTCCCTTTCTCGCCGTACCCGAGCCTGACCATCACCTTGAATCAACAGGGGTAGCGTACGATACTGAGAAGGCCTTTGACACCATGTTCTACGGCGAACCCTCGCTTGCTGCATGGAGTAATTGGACGTAGGTGTTCCAATTCTTCATGATGTTGACTTAGAAATTCGCTGACGAGCTCGAGCCGAATATAGATGGACCTTCAATGTCGAGCGGAACAGGTTCGATTACATTGAGATGTCGATGAGTCTTAGTTATCCATGCTTCCACCTGCGCTGGGATGTGAGTCACCCTGCCGTTATAGATCAAGAAGAAACGCCTCTGACGGTCCATTTATGAAACAGATATACGAATCATATTGGTCCGAGTCCTACTGGCAGTATCCCCCAACCGTCAATGAGAATGGCTACGTTGGCTCCGTGGCGGTCATGCGAGACTCCGAATCATTTTGGTACTATGACCCGGAACGCATGGACAAGGACGACACTGTTGCGTTTCCTCTGACCCGGCTCCCACGTGGATTTGCAAAGTATTGGTGGTTTGGGAGGTTGGCGAATGGGACACAGATTGCTCCTGGGAATTATACGTGAGTCTTGACGGGAAACGAGTAACTCGGGCGATAAGGTGCTGACCTGGTGTCTCGAAAGGATTCGTTTCGCGGCGTTGCGACCGTATGGGAACCCGAACATCTCGGATCACTGGGACATTGGGCGAATGTCGGTGCCCAACATCCGAGTGCTCCCATATAACTCAACAAACTCAACGAGATTCTGAGCATCGAGATATTTCTCTCTTTTATGCACGACTATTTCGCCAAGCATTGGGGAGATATATGGCTAAGCATGTATAGGGGTGGCATTTGCAGTCACGAGGGGGGCACATTCTCATGATATGAATAGATGGAATCTTGGGGGGGATCAGAATGAAAGCAAAAGATCTTTGAGCTGCCAACACATTCATTGCCACTGTCTTTTTTTCGTCTATGCCTTCTGCTTCTTGCTGTGGGACGCAGCCGAGCTGTTAGCCCTGCCGCGTTTCTTGCCGGCGTTACCATCGACCTGAGTCTTTGAGTCCGCATGGTGCTCGTCCTCGTCTCCAATGTCCGCATTGGCACCATCATCACTTTCGTACTCTCCCATGACCTCGGCCTCGTCTGGTGAGGGAAACAGATCCCTCCAGGAGCCATCGAGTACCTTCTTGTCGTTGCCGTACAGGCCGACGGAGAAGGCCTGCTTCATGGCAGACATGCAGACGATTCTGCGCTCGTTGAAGTCGAACATGGGCTTGGGGTACGTACCCTCGGGGTACTCGCCCTTCTCGGCCTCGGCCAGGCCGTCGCCCTCGATGCTGACGCCGGCCTTCTTGAGGTCCTGCGAGGGCGCCTTCCATGGCTCGTAGATGTACTTTGCGTCCAGGTTCCTGAGCTGGGGGACGTACTCGCGGATGAGGTCGCCGTTCTTGTCCCACTTCTGGCCGAAGGAGACGGGACTGTAGCAGCGGTAGTACTGGGTGAAGAAGGCGACGCAGGAGAGCCACTGCCAGTTGCCGACGTTGCAGGCGGGCTCGTGGTCGAGCAGCAGGTCGGCGAAGACCTCTGCGCCGCGCTCCCAGTCGACGTAGCAGCCGCCACGGGTGAGGAAGCAGGCGACGCTGTGGCGGCCGAGGTGGTGGATCCAGCCGTCGCGGCGCAGCTGGCGCATGAGGGCGTCGATCCAGGGGAAGCCTGTAACGCCGTGCTTCCAGCGGCGGTACCAGAGGTCGGCCTCGCGGCTGTCGACGTGGTAGCCGCCGCCGCCGACGGTCTTGGCGTCCCCGCCGGCCTTGATGTCGGCGGCGTCGCGGCGCGAGGGGAGGTGCCAGGGGACGAAGCGGCACTTGGGGTTGGTGAGGGTGTGCGCGAAGGACTCGCCCAGGGCGGCCTGCGCGCCAAAGTACATGTCCCGGAAGTAGAGCTGGCCGAGCATGCTCTCGGGCGGGGTGGAGGCGCCGCCGCCGAAGCCGTCGACGACGTCGCGGACGCGCCAGTAGAAGTGGCGGACGGAGAGGGCGCCGAAGTGCAGGAAGGGCGAGAGCAGCGTGGTCGACTGGGGCTCGAACCGCGCGGGGCTGGTCTGCGGCTTGCGGAACGTGGCCATGTACTCCCTGTTCTGCTTGGTGAGCTTGTCGAGGCGGGCCAGCGCGACGGACTCGCCGCCGCGGTGAGGCGTCGTCGCGGGCGGCAGGCCGAGCCCCTCGAGGGTGTCGATGGCGAAATCGGCCCGCGGGCCGGCCACGTCGCAGTCGCCGCCGCCCTCGTGCTTGAAGTCGAGCGGCGTCTCGCCGGGGTCAGGGAGCTTCCTCGGCGCGTCGACGGGCCTGTCAACCTCGCCGAGCTTGGCGCCCGCGGCCTGGAGCTGCTGGATAGTCATGGTGGGCCTGTTGCTGTTGGCCTCGACAACCTCGTCGCTGTCCCAGAGGGTCCTGCCGGTGCGCGTGATGACCTCGACGCCGGCGTCGCGGGCGGCCTTTGCGACGGCCTCATCGCGGGCGCGGGCGTACGGCTCCGTGTCCTTTTCGAAGACGAGGTGCGTCGGCTTCCATGCCTTGAAGATCTCGGGCAGGAGCGTCTGCGGGGCGCCCCTGAGGACGAAGAGCTTCGACTTCTTGTTGAGCTTGGTGATGCTCTGGGAGAGGTCGTTCTGGCAGTCGATCCTATTGATTTGTCCGGCGCAGTCAGCCACGGCGCAGTCAGCCACGGCGCGCTCGACGCTCCGGCGTTGTTGTCGGGGGCTTGGAGCTGAGGAGGGAGGTGGACACGTACAGGAACTGCCAGCGGTTCGGCCCAGGTCTGACTCGGCGGACATAGTGAGGGACCCACATGAAGATGGGCCACAGGACCTCGGGCTCGAGATCCAGGGCTGCCTTTAGCGCCTGGGAATCGTGGAGTCGGAGGTCCGTCCGGAACCAGTAGATCACGCGCGGCTTTGCCATCCTTGCTTCTTTCTGATGCGTAGAGGTATTTCAAATCCAGCGTCTTCCGAGGAAATACTCTTCGTATTTTCAGATAAGACTTCAAATAAAGAAAGCACAGGACTTGTGGCAACCTTGTTCCGCACTCCCTCGAGCCATGGATTGGGGGGGGGGGGCGTCGGATAGGGGCCAAGAGATGATGTCATCTCTTGAAGAGCTTGACAATGGCATTCTCCTGAGGCATGAATCGGAAGGCTTGGAAGAGGGATTTCGTCATGACTGGGGCCTGCGTGACGCAAATCCACTGCTCGAGCTGCCCGAATGAAGCGTTCGGCGTAGGTGATGGCCACCCGCCTCGTAGCCTTGGCGTCTGGTCGCCTTTCTTGCGGACGCCAGCACGGCTGATAGCCCTTGACCATCCAAATTTGTGAGAGCCATATAGGTACTGAGCTGTTATGATAGGCATCTGTATGCTCTCTGGTATGCCCCCAAGCATCGATACTAATTTCGTAGTTCTTCGTCCTGCAGTCAGTCGTTAGCTGAACAGCTTCTACCTCCAAGAGGAGCTCTATGCGTCGTGAATGCGCCGCTGATGGTACTACCTTCTCACATCCTATCAATCAGACAAAAGATGAACTCTAGACTCGATGCCCGTGACTGGGAAGGTCATCTCCACAGCTCGATGGAGAGGCATGACTGTTGAAATGAGGGCCAGGTCGAGAGATGGCGGCCCCGTCCGCCCATGTTCCCGTGAGGCGAGCAGCTGACGGCTTTCGTGGACGATGCCTGTCGAGTCTTGAAGTCTTGAATATCAGACACGTAGCACTCATGCAGATAATGCTCGTGGTCACGCGGTCGAGCCCACGAAGCCGTCGTGGATCGTGGATCGTGGATCGTGATGCCGTGATGTCGTGATGCTTTGACAGTGCGGATGAAGTGCTCCATGAGATATTGACACTGTCCTAATTAGCTAATCGAAACGGGTGCCGATTTCGCGTCGGTGACGCATTCTCGCACCCGCCTCGCACCCGCCGCTTTTTTAATTGATTTCGACCCTCGAGACCTTGAGACGCGTCTTCCGATGCGACGATCGTGTTGCTTCCCGGACGCGGCCAGCCTGCTTTTGCCGAGTGGACAAGAGCACAGACATGGCTTCAAGGCCAGAGTTGAAGGTAACAATGATCAAATGTTGTTGAATTGCATATCTCTTTGGAACAACAGGCTGAATGGCAAGCACAGCTCGATGACGAGGGTGGTTTCATTCGCTTCTTCAAGTCCCTCCCAACCGTCAACGATGAGACGATCCGGATTTTCGACAGAGGGGACTGGTATACTGCGCACGGAAACGATGCCAGCTTCATCGCCAAGACTGTATGGCGAGGTCTTCTTTGTCTTCTTTGTCTTCTTTGTCTCCTTTGTCTCCTTTGCCGGCCCGTGAATCTCAATCCGCTGACCGGCATATGACCACTACCCACTAGGTCTACAAAACGACGTCTGTCATAAGGCAGCTCGGCCGAAATGATCACACAGGCCTCCCCTCCGTCACGATGACCATCACCGTCTTTCGGCAGTTCCTCAGGGAAGCGTTGTTCAAGCTGGGGAAGAGGATCGAGATATGGCAGAGCCCCAGCGGCCGCATGAACTGGAAGTGTGCCAAGCAGGCGTCCCCCGGCAACCTGCAGGATGTCGAGGACGAGCTCGGGGGCCAGATCGACTCCTCCCCCATGATCATGGCCGTCAAGATCTCGGCCAAGGCGAGCGAGGCCAGGAGCGTCGGCGTCTGCTTCGCCGATGCGAGCGTCCGGGAATTGGGAGTCAGCGAGTTCCTCGACAACGACCTGTACTCCAACTTTGAGGCCCTTCTCATCCAGCTCGGCGTCCGCGAGTGCCTGATCCAGGTGGACAAGAGCGACAAGAGCGACAAGGAAAAAGATCCGGAGCTGGCAAAGCTCAGGCAGATCATCGACAACTGCGGCGTGGCCATCGCCGAGCGACCGGCGGGCGACTTTGGCACCCGCGACATTGAGCAGGACCTTGCGCGTCTGCTCAAGGATGAGAAGTCGACCGCGATGCTGCCCCAGACAGACCTTAAGCTGGCCATGGGGTCTGCATCGTGTCTGATCAAGTACATTGGCGCCCTCCAGGACGCATCGAACTTCGGCCAGTATCATCTATATCAGCACGATCTGGCCCACTACATGAAGCTGGATGCCGCGGCCCTCAAGGCCCTGAACCTGATGCCTGGGCCCCGGGACGGTTCCAAGACCATGAGCATTTTCGGCATTTTGAATCACTGCAAGACCCCCGTGGGAAGCCGCCTGCTCGCTCAGTGGCTCAAGCAGCCCCTCATGAGCAGGGACGAGATCGAGAAGCGACAGCAGCTCGTCGAGGCCTTCTACAGCGATACCGAGCTTCGCCAGACCATGCAGGAGGAGCACCTCCGGTCCGTTCCCGATCTGTACCGCTTGGCGAAGCGTTTCCAGCGAAACAAGGCCAATCTGGAGGACGTGGTGCGCGCATACCAGGTCGTCATCCGGCTTCCCGGCTTCATCGGAACCTTGGAGGGAGTCATGGACGAGTTTTACAAAGACCCGCTCGATGCTGCGTACACGAACAAGCTGCGCGACCTCTCCGACAGCCTGGGCAGGTTGCAGGACATGGTTGAGCAGACGGTCGATCTCGATGCTCTGGACCGGCACGAGTACATCATCAAACCAGAGTATGACCAAAGCCTGCGCATCATCCGCAAGAAGCTCGACAAGCTTGATCATGACATCAGGCAGGAGTTCCTGGACGCAGCGAGCGATCTCGGTCAAGAGCCAGACAAGAAGATCTTTCTCGAGACGAACCACAAAGTCCACGGCGTGTGCATGCGTCTCACGAGGACAGAGGCGGGCTGTATCCGCAACAGGTCTGGATACCAGGAATGCTCGACGCAAAAGAACGGCGTCTACTTCACGACCAAGAAGCTGCAGTCGTACCGCCGAGAGTACGACCAGCTGTCGCAGAACTACAACCGAACCCAGAGTGGGCTCGTCGGCGAGGTCGTCCAGGTGGCGGCCTCCTACTGCCCGGTCCTCGAGCGGTTGGCCGGGGTCCTCGCCCACCTCGATGTCATTGTCTCCCTCTCACACGCGGCCGTCCACGCGCCGCAAGCCTACGTCAGACCGAAGATGCACGCCCGCGGCGAGGGACAGACCAAGCTCATCGGCGCCCGCCACCCTTGCATGGAGCTTCAGGACGACGTGCAGTTCATCACCAACGATGTCGATCTCGCCAGGGACTCTTCCTCCTTCCTGATCATCACAGGCCCCAACATGGGCGGCAAGTCGACGTACATCCGGCAAGCCGGCGTGATCGCACTCATGGCCCAGGTCGGGTCGTTCGTCCCGTGCGCTGAGGCGGAGCTCACCATCTTCGACTCCATCCTCGCACGCGTGGGCGCGAGCGACTCCCAGCTCAAGGGTGTCTCGACCTTCATGGCCGAGATGCTAGAGACGGCCAACATCCTGAAATCCGCCACCAAGGAATCATTCATCATCATCGACGAGCTCGGCCGCGGGACGTCCACGTACGACGGCTTCGGGCTCGCGTGGGCCATCTCGGAGCACATCGTCAGGGAGATTGGCTGCTTCGCCATGTTCGCCACCCACTTCCACGAGCTCACCGCGCTGGCCGACCAGCACCCTCAGGTCAGGAACATGCACGTCACGGCGCACATCGGCGGCGGTGCCAAGGACGGCGGGGACGAGGCGAAGCGCGAGGTGACGCTGCTGTACAAGGTCGAGCCGGGGATATGCGACCAGAGCTTTGGCATCCACGTCGCCGAGTTGGTGCGCTTCCCCGACAAGGTCGTGCGCATGGCGAAGCGCAAGGCGGACGAGCTGGAGGACTTCACCACCAAGCACGAGGACCTCGGCGTGAGCTACAGCACGCAGGACATGGAGGAGGGCAGCGCCATGCTCAAGAGCGTGCTCGTCAAGTGGAAAGAGGCCGTCGAGAGCGACGGGCTGACTAGCCAGGAGGAAAAGGTTGCCAAGCTGAAGGAGCTGGTGGCGGGCGACGCCAAGTTGCTCGCCAATCCGTTTTTCCAGTCGGTCAAGGCGCTATGAGAGGACATGACAGTGACCCCATGACATTCAGGATCACAGGAGATCAGGATAAGCAAGGTAAGGCCCACGAGTGTCATTCTTGTACATTATATCACAACATCGAGAGCGCATGGAAGTGATCCTTTGACGAGCTTCGGATTCTTCATTGCCAAATTTTCATGAGGACATGTCATTATAAGCATTTCTGCCTCATCTATCTCAGCTATATATATGGAGAACCTAAGCATCGACTGTTAGCGTCTTGATGATTTGGAGAATAGACACAAAAGCTTGATGACGGTAAGGATAAATCAGAAATAAAACAATGTAGGTTTGGTGTTTGAATAATCATCGTATTCATAAACAGCCTCTAAAGTGTAATCATATATCCGTCGGACGAGAAGAAAATTTTCCAAAAAAAAAAAAGCATACCTTTTAATCAATTCTGAAGACGGGTGAGCCATTGGCAGGATGGGTTTGTTCAGACATTTCACGCGGCACGAAGGATCAAGACCTAGTGCGGATCATGTCAGCGACTGCGAGACCGAAAACAGGAAGCAATCAAGACGGGTGTTACGTAGGAAGAGATCAGAAAAGACAATGTAGAAATGGTGATGAATAATCACAGTGATCATAAACAGCCTCTGAAGAGATTTCATCATAAAGGCTCGGATCAAAAGACGAGGACTCAGATGGTTGAGGAGAACGTACCTTGTAATGAGCATGCTGGCATCCAAGGCTCGTGAGCTTGAAGATGCCAACTGTGAGGCAGAAAGAAAAAGAGGAAGAAAGAAAAAAAGAAAGAGAAGGGGGAAAAGGGAAAAAAAAACCAATGGGGGAGGAAAAGGGACGTGAGAAGCCAGTCGAAGGAAAACAAAAGATATGCCGATTTTTAAGCGTAGCCCCGCTCTCACTTGATATGATATGTACATACACTCTACTGCGAGCATCTGCGGCGCTCGGTCATCGATTGGTCAAGGTCCATCCGATTATACCGGTGCTCGGACGAGTTACTCGTATTGCTTCATTGGCTGCCCTCCACGGTCGCGCGAACAGGGTTGATCTCGAATCCGTACTTGTCCTTGATGCGCTCCCGTCTCCTCTCCTCGTAGCCGGGCGCTCTGATACCTAAAGCAAGCAAAGTCAGTACGAGTACGGAGTACGCCCCGTGCTCTCAACAAAACACAGCTGAGCTGTCACCCGGGGGGGGATGGGGAGGCCGCAGCTTACCTCGTCCCTCGCCAATCTCCGCAATGGTCTGCTCGACGGGCACCCTCGTCGTCCGTCGGATGATCTCCTTGCGCTCGAACTCGTCCTCCTCCTTCCTGAAGCTGTCGATCCGGCCGCCGAGGTAGTTGAACGAGCCCTGGACGGTGCCGACCAGGGCTCCGAGGCTGAGCACGACGGGGAAGCGCTTGACTGTGCTCGGCGGATCAGCGGGGGTGCGTAGCGGACGATTGACTGGGGGGCGGTCACTCACAGGGAAGGCCGAGAACGCCGCCGCACATGAAGCCGCCGAACGCGGCGGCCCACGCATCGTCTTTCTCCCGGAGGTTCATCATCGCCCGCGAGAAGAAGGCGTAAGCACCGGGACCCGCAGCTGCATCTCAATCCATCAGTATGCCATCCCAAGAACAATTGCGCTTCCTCATCCATCATCACCCTCCTCCTCCTCCTGCTGCATCCTCGACTCTGTCCCCGTTGAACCCAAGCGGAGGAACGTGTGTCTGTGTGTCTCGTACCGCAGATTCCGATGATGGGGGCGCCTCTGCTGAAGACGCCCATGGCGCCAACGTTGCCCTTGGCCAGCGCATTCTTAATCGCAGCGATGAAGAAGCCGCTCCCAAGGCCGACAACCGCCGTCTTGGCCGTCTCGTCGAGGACGTCGTGGGGCACATAAGGCTGCTCAGGCTCGGCGAGCGCCATGGGGCTGCGGCTCACTTGGCGATCCGGGACCATGATGGCGAATCGATCGGGGAGGGGGGCCGCCCGAGGGGAGAGTTATGGGAGCGCTTTTCTGGTCGGGAATGGGTCGCCCTGTGACGAGGTTATGCGATCCCGGAGGCGAGTCGTGGGACGGTTTGGCGAGCTTCAATCAATCAAAGTGCCTTCGGAGGTCGGAGGATGCGCTTCTTGCAGGCGGGAGAGTCACGTGAAGGGAGTATCAATTGGGGGGCTGTGATTCGTCCGAAATTCAAGGTGGGGGCCCGAGCTCAAATTGGCCAATCACAATCGCGCTGCGTCGACTTGGCAGGAAGGCAATCCAATTCGTGGACATGATTGGAGGAATTTCGATATGGGAAAATGGGTGTATTTTATTGAACGCGCTTATCTCTTTCGGGATATGGCGATGTCCTCAAAATACTTTCACGTCCCAAGATCCTTTTCCCTTGTAGCATCTATGATTTCACTCACGTCGGACCAAGCTCATACCTAGGCATTTGCCCAAGCTCTCATCTGGTCGCTGCTCAACCCATCGGCGCATTCTTCATCTCAGCGGCGGGGACGCCTCGCATCACAAACATGTCGCAAGCATCACCCAGCGATGAGCAGCACCTCATCGCCGTCGTCCAGGACTCAGCACAGCCCATGGAGCTCACCCCGCAAGACGGTCCCTCCACGATCGCCGCTCCCCCAGACAACGATGACCCTGCGGCGGCGGCGGCGGCGGCGCCCATGTCCAAGAACGCGCTGAAGCGCCTCCGCAAGAAGCAGGCCTGGGACGACGCGCGGGACGACCGCCGCGAGCGCCGCCGGGAGAAGCGCCGCAGCCACAAGGAGCGCGTGCGGGCGGAGCGCGCGGCGCTGATCGCGCAGGGCGCGGACCCTGCGTCGTTCCGCAAGGCGGCGCAGCCGTCGTCGCTCGCGCCCGTCGCCATCGTGCTCGACTGCGACTTCGAGCGCTACATGACGGACAAGGAGCGCATCAGCCTCGCCAGCCAGGTGACGCGCTCGTACTCGGACAACAAGCACGCGCGGCACCGCGCGGACCTGTGGGTTGGCGGGTTCAGCGGGGCGCTGGCCCGGCGCTTCGACGGCGTCATGGGCGGGCAGTACCGCGCGTGGAAGGGCGTGCACTTCTGCGAGGGCGACTTCCTCGAGACGGCGCGGCGCGCGCGCGATCGCATGCGCGACCCCGCGCGCGCCGGCGCGATGGAGATGACGGGCCCGCTGCGGGAATCGGCCGAGGGCGTCGGCTCGCGCTGGGTCAGGGACGAGAGGGACCCGTTCCCGCTGCCGGACGAGGAGCCGCCCCTGGACGCGGACCACGCCGACGTCGTCTACCTGTCTTCCGACTCGCCCTACACGCTGGACCGCCTCAGCCCCAACACGTGCTACGTCATCGGCGGGCTGGTGGACAAGAACCGCGAGAAGGGGCTGTGCTACAGGAGGGCCCGGGAGCGCGGGATACGCACCGCCAGGCTGCCCATTGGCGAGTTCATGGTGATGCAGAGCCGGCAGGTCCTGGCGACGAACCACGTGGTCGAGATCATGCTCAGGTGGATCGAGTGCGGCGACTGGGGGCAGGCGTTCCTCAGTGTGATCCCGAAGCGCAAGGGGGGCAGGTTAAAGGGGGCCGCGAGCGAGGACGAGCAGGGAGATGATGGTGGTGAAGGAGGAGAAGACGACGATGGTGAGGATGAGGATGAGGATGAGGTGGATGATGAGGATGATGAAGACGGCGGCGATGAAGATTTCGAAAAGCGGTCGGAAAAGGAGGGCGCTGATGAAAAGGAGCATGCGCACCCAAACGACCAACCAGCATTATGAAAAGCATAGCGTGAAAATGGACGCATCTTGAGCACATTCAAGCAAACGATCGTCTGCCCATCGGCGGCCATCAATGAATGAATTGCCGACTAGAATTCTAGGCTGCCCTCCTCTTCCCTCTCCCGCTTCCCCCTAATCGCCGCCTCCTCCCTCATTATCCCGTTCACGAAAGACCGGAAATAGTCCACGTACGGCTTCAGGCTCGTCTTCTCCCAGTCCGCAATCGTAGTCTTCGCTTTCTCGTCGTCGTCCCCATCCGCATCCTGGTCCTCGGCAGCCCACGCATCAATCTCGGTCAGCAGACCCTGCACCGTCGGCACCGTCAGGGGGTTGAAGTCCTCGAGCGATCTCATGTCGATCGGCACACACACCCTGCCGGTCTTGGGGTGGACGACGAAGGGACTCTTGAGCAAGTGGTTCATCTTCTTGCTGACTTCGATATCGAGGCGCGGGTACGTGTACTCCAGGACAATATCCTGCTTCGCTTCCAAAAGGGCCTTGGCGTCGAGGTTCTTGCTGGCTCCGCTCTTCGCGACGACGTCGATGTCGGCCCATTTCGAGGTCGACGACCGCCCCGGCGCGGCGTCCCATTTCCGCCGCAGGGACTCGTTAAGGGTCTTATCGGGGAGGAGCTGGAGGAGCTTCTCGGCCTGCTCGCTCGTTTCCCAGGGATTCTGCACCGACAAGACATCGTCCTGGAAGTGCGTCTTCAGAATGTCCAGACTCCGCCTGCCCGGTATGTCAGCATCTCCATACAATCCGTTTCTTTTCTTTCGTTCAGGAGGACCAAAGGGGAAGAAAAGCAAAAAAAGGGGCGAGGTATTTTGACGTACGTCAGATGGGGATGTAGCGGTCTCTTGACGTTGACCTTCTTGGTGCTATGCGCACCGCCCTTGATCAACTCCAAGTAGCCCGCCACCGCCTTGCGCGACTGGTCCTCGAGCGCCCTCGCCTTCTTGTCGCAGACCCACGCGTGCGCACCTCTCCGGCCCGAATACACCCACATGATGTGCCTGAAGCCAAAGTCTTCCCGCAGCGCCGCCTCTACCACCTTGATCGCCATGGTCACGAGGCGCCAGCACTTCTCGCAGATGTTTGCCTTGTCGCAGCACGTCCGCACGTCGTCGTAGTCGGTCAAGTCGATGTCGAAGCACAGCTCCTTCTCCAGCGGCCGGAACGAGGACGCGTTGCGCAGCGTCTTGCGGTCGCGCGGGTCGATGCTGTACGTGGGCCCGATCTCGAAGCGCAGGGGCATCATGCGCAGGACGTCCCGTCGCAGCAGGTCCGAATTGGCGTACGACTGGAAGCGGACAAAGGCGTTGGGGATCTCGAACGCAAACTCGCGGTGTGTGAAGTCGTTCTTGGGCGTCGGGCTGTGGTTCAGCCACTGGAAGAGCTGCCTCCAGGGGAACAGTCGCTGGTAGAAGCTGCGCATGACCTCCGGTTCCGAAGCCTTCATCTTTGCAACGTCCCTGTGCGGGGATGTCAGCTGAGAGGATGATTTCATGTGTATATCTGCAAGGTCTAATCACGGCTGCGCATACAGTTCTGGATCAGCGGAACAGCTTGACTGGGGTCCTTTGGCAGGCGCAGAGCTCGGAAACTCCTCGTCCGAGGCATCGTCAAAGAGATCTTCAAGCACCGTGTTCTTCTTCTCAGGAGGCCCTTCTCCCGCGTCCGCTTCTTCTAGTCCCAGTGTCGCAAGTTCAGATACCGGGTCCTCGTTCATCATGTCGACATCGTCCGTACTCGAAGCCGCCGGCCTGGAGTGCGCCGAGTCGTCCTCCATGGGCTCGCCATCCAAGACTGCCGAAGGCATGTTGAGCTTTTCCTTTTCGTCGTCTCGAGTCGGTGTAACCTGTGAAGCCTTCAACTTCAATGAAACGAGTATCCCTTATCGAATGCAATTGGCCTCGACGATCTGCTCGATTTCCGTACCACTCGAAGGCACATGGATGGATTGATGCTTGGAAGAGGAGTAGAATGCACATCGAGACGCGTCGAGACGCGTTAAGTGGACTTACGGCGCTTTCCCTTTCTCGGACTAGTGTCTTTTTGTCTTCTACAGTATCTATTCCAGATTCTACTGTACATCCCACACTGTACAAATATCACATGCAGCGCGGCCTCATCGTGAAAGACGTGCTCCATACGACTTCCAGTGCCTCTGAGTGTAGATCGATCCAGAATTGCTCGATGATCGGCTTCGCCCTTTTTTGATCGCTCTTGACATTTTTGTATTTACCGGATCGAAAGACGGTGAACATTCCCATCCTCCAGGAATGGTATTCACTGCCGTTCCCGCCTCGACAATCTCCTTGACCAAACACGTACTAACTCTTCCGCGGAGATCCCCCCCCTGTATTGTCTCTGTCTCGTCGGTGCCACATCTTTCATCAAGCTAGCACAGCATTGCCGCGTCTTTGCATTGTTTGCTACGGCTATCCGTGTGAACCACGTCCCGAGAGCTCGCTCGTCGATTCGCTCAACCATCGGCTTCCTGCGATCATCCCGCAGCCGCGCCCCCCTGCTTCTCTTGGCCATTTCACAAGTGAAGCACGCATCCAATGAGGCGCACAAAGTGAAGAGATGCTGCCGGACATACTGAGTATTATAAACCATCTTCCCTCCCTCGGCACTCCCCCTTCCCCCCCCTTCCTTCTCTACCTCTCTCGCTCTCAAAAAGACTGCGGCACGCATCACTCCCCTCCTTTCCTCTCTCCCTACCTCCCTCTCTGTCCGGATAGAATTTCTGCCACTCGACGCCATCTATCTGCATGTCCAGCATGGCGCAACCCACCGCAACTCCGCATGACATCCTGGTATGAAGCCGATTATCCAAGAGAAAGAAAAGAAAAACCCAAGGTCATAATGAATCCAATTCTCCCTTAACCGAAACAATATTACCCTTGAAGACTGCATCCTTTGCTTTTCGTGAAAGCCCATTATTTCCTGACATACTCGCTCCTCTCATGGAAGGGTCGCCGGCAAGATATTCCATATGCCACTTGGATATCAGTTGCATGCAGTGGAACCGTCAACGCCAGATAAAAACCGCCGCAGAGGAATATCAAAGAAGACAAAAGAAAAATGATAGGCGAGAGATAAAAGTTGAAAAATAACGCCAGATTTCTTTTCCAATATATAATGCATCCCCCAAAAATGCGTCTGATTCTGATTCGCCTCAGCCATAGGTATGTTGTGATCGGTTCAGCCTCTGACGTTTCTCCGGAGGGCTGTCATGATCCGAGGCGGGATACGCGTTTCTGCTGGGGCCCTGCGCCATGGCATATTGATTGCTTCCGTTGAGAAGCCCGAAGCTTTGATCGACGCCGTTCTGCGCCATGTGAGCCGATGGCCAGCTGGGGCCACCGGGATTCGACGGAGGCGTCGGAGACTCGAATTTGATGCCGGTTCCCGTCGAGTTGAGATAGGGGACACTCCCCATGATGAAGCTCCCCGGCCCATGGTCCGGGTCGGTATGGTGGGGCGGTGTTTTGAGCAAGTGCTGCAGATGCGTCTTGACAGACTTCAGCATGCCCTCCTTCGTGAAAGGCTTCGCCAAGACACCGTTCATTCCTAGCCCACACAGTCAGCGACCCGATTTCCCCGCCAGCCATCTCAATTGGCTTTCCGTCTGTTCTTTCCCCAGTTGGGGTGCTTGAATGAGTGAGCGGAGATGAGATTTGGCTTACCATGCTCGAAATAACCGTTGACTTCATCTGGTCGAATGTTGGACGTCATGGCGATAACGGGCGTTGACGGACATTGCTGTCGAATGTACATCGTCGCGGAGACCCCGTCCAATCGCGGCATGATGATGTCCATGAAGATCATGTCGAAATGGTCGCGCCCGGCGCTGTTCACCCTGTTGTACGCTTCCACTCCATTTTGCTACACCAGTACTGTCAGTGGCCGCCTTTCCTCTACTTCTCCTATTATTGTCTTTCTCTTTCTGCGACCCATCTTTCATTACTTACAGCATGCTCGACATCGCATCCCATTGATTTGAGGAACTTGATACCGATCTTCGCGCATGTCGGGTCATCTTCCACGAGGAAGATCATGGGCTTCTTGGGCCCCCAGAGGGAGACCGGCTTGTCCATGGATATTGAGGCGCTCGACGAGCTGTCCAATTGGCTGGCGGGCCCTGATTGCTGCTGCTGATGCTGCTGCTGATGCTGGGATGGCTGCTGCTGCTGGTGTGGCTGCTGAGCGTCTCTCGCGTTGGCGGCATTGCTCACGTCGCTCGGCATGGCGTACGGGATCTTGTGGATGTGGTCGGAGTGAAAGGGATCGATGCCCACGGTCTGACCCACGGGATAAACGGGGTAGCGGGTGATGTCATTCATGGGGTCGAGCAGCATCGGCATCGAGACGGGAGTGACCATTGTGGTGTCGGTAGGGGATCCCCAAATATCGTGGAGGCGTTCCAGCTCACGATCAGCAATCGCGTCCGGCGCGACGCTCGACAAGAGCTCACGAGCTCTCCTCAGCTCAGGGACCGCTTCGTCCACGTCAGAGTGAGATGTGTTCATGGAGTGGGCCAGGAGTCCGCTGTTGGCGGCGGCGTCGTCATGCCCAGCAGCATTCCCGCTATCGCTAGTGTTGTTGCTGTCGCTGGCATTGCCCGCACCATTGTGACCGTTGGCGTGGTAAGGTGAGAGGTAGTTGAGCATCTCGTGCTGGGCCTGTTTCTGGGCGTTGAGCATCTTTTGCAGCGTCAAGACCTCGTTGACCAATACCCTGTTTGTCTGCGAGATCTCGGCGAAGAGCGCCTGGAGCTGCTGCACTTGCTGTTGCGTAGCCGTCAACTGTTCGGAGATGACGCTGACGTGCTGGCTAGTTGTGAAGTCTTCGGGCGCCTGGGGCTTTCGTGTCGCTGGTGCTTTCCGCCGAATATTGTCCAGGTCGTCTTTGCTATCAACACGAAAGTATGGATGCTTGAATTCCAGAACCTAGACGTGGGTACAATCAATGAGCGACTGCGATTCTGGGGGAACGGCACGGGATGACGCGGGCCGCGTATACGTACGTTTCCCTTGGGCGAGTTCAGGTCGGTGTCGTTCGAAGGCTTTACTTTGTGAAAGTCGTACTTGTTGAGCTGCCGGATGAAACTCGACATGTTGCTGTGTTTGAAGTGCTTTGGCAGAATGGACCTCGTGAATTTCTCGCCCTTGAAAGAGTATCAGTATGGGCATGCCGAATGGGGTAGGGATTCATCGATTCGCGATCGGCAAGGGACTTTCCGCACCTCAACCACGACGAAAGAGTCGCCGTCTTTTCCCCACCGAGCAACATCTTGATGTGAAGGGTCCTCAAGCATTCTAGAGTCTTGGAGTCAGTTGAAAGGCAAATGCGGAGGTGTCCAAGAAGAGGAAAGTACCTGAAAAGCTTGCGAACCTTTATGACGAAGTGATGATTAGCTCCATTGTCATGAAGTTTGCATTGTCTGAAATTTTTTTTTTCTTCTCTCTCTCATACCCTGCCAACTTCAACTCCCTTCTCCCCACTGTCTTGTCTTGTCTTGTTTTGTTCTGTTTGTTTTTTGTTTCGTTTCGTTCTCTTTTCTCTTCTTGCCCCCCCCCCCCCCCCCCCCATGCAACTCCATGATTGTAGGGTTGTGTTCCAAGTACTCACGAATTCACTGGCGTTGTTACCGCCGACTTGCGGGAGGATTGCCGTCTCTGCGCCAGACATCTCGGATAGGTGTCGTACGGGATCGGAGCCGGGGGGAGGGGAGGCGACGCGCCTCAAATTGAAGCCCGATTCGGCCAGCGACGAGACTGGATGCAGATCACGGAGCCGCAGCCGGAAACCAGCCTCACCGAGGAGAAAATCGACGAGCAGACGGGGTCGCGGGATGGATCAGTTGGCCCTAAAATTCTAGGTTTCTGGTATTTCGTGGTAGGGAGGGATCGACAAGACGGATCGGGGCGAGCGACGTGCAGGCGGGCGGGAGAGGAGAGGAGAAACGCCGGGGCCAGATTGTTCAAGGGCGGCGGGTCGGCCGCGGAGAGGCCGAGGACTGGAATGGGCGGAGGGTGGCGGGCGAGGAGCATGCCACAACGGGCGATGGACGACCTCGGGCGGTGCA
>NQYS01000002.1:1797055-1808104 GCA_003055955.1 Escovopsis sp. AC | reverse complement strand
TAGGTGGGGATAGACAGTTGATGCAATTGAGCGGCAGCTCGTTGTCTGTGATGATGGACGTTGATGGCGATGATGGGCTTTGGCCTGCTTAAGGCATACAAGAGGCAAGAGCCAGAGGCAGGGTCGAGTCGAGCCTGCTGAATATAATTGGGGGGGGGGGGTTCCGTTGAGAGAGAGAGAAGAGAGAGGGAAGGTGCCAGGCGAGCTAAGCCTAGACAGGCATCATTACTCCGTTTGGAGAAGGTTCAGCGCTTGTGGGCTGGACGAATGGAAGGGGCACGAATTTGGCTGGGGCGGACCAGGGCCAAGATGGATGGCTCAAAATCATGGGGGGCGCCGCCGGGGAAGGTATGAGTACTCCGTACATACAGCACGAGTACCGCTGGGCCGCATGCCCGCTGAAGCGTTGACTTGCAGCAGACTGGACTCAGTCTAGCGAACATACGAGGTACGAGTATTGGTACTCCGTGCATAAGAGTACTACTAATGTTGCACGACTTTACTACCGGCACTGCAGGAGCCTGGCAGGGCGTGCACTGTCCTTTTGGTCCTTATCAGCGGCTGAGGGAAGGGACAGATCAGGTGGGCAAGTTGAACCTGAGCTTACCTGTAGGGCAGGTACAGGTACGAGTTTAAGCGGGGCGGCCTCTCCGGCCAAAGGCCAAGCTACTGTACATGGGGAAGGCGCATTCGCGTCGGAGGGAGGGAAAAGGAAATCTAACAAGGGCTGCAGGAGATAAAAATAGAAGAAAAAAAAATAAATCAAGAAAGAAGGAAGGAAGGAAGAAGGAAAGGAAGGAAAGGGAAATAAAAATAGATGAAAAAAAAAATGAAAAAAAAAAATAAGAAAAAAAATGAGAAAAATCATTAGCAGAAAAAAAAAAGGGAGGAGACAAAGGATATAGAAAAAGGGCAGAAGTATCAAGTAAAGATACGGCGAATTCCATCGCCACGACACGTCTTATTACCACAAGATGTACTCCGTACGGGGTTCGATATCAAATTGATCTATTGACAGGAGGTACTAAAGAGCGACTGCTCGGGGAGAAAGAAAGTCTAGGGCAGTGCACAACAACGTGGGATTTGGCACTATCGTGTGAGGCGCGAGATGGTAAAATTGTCAATGGCATCCATACGAGGGATCCGGACTCGTACTCGTACAGGTACTCCGTACTTCGTACTTCTTCCCAGATACTTCGGAGTACCTAAGTACGGAGGTACGGAGTAGATCGAATCCTGCAGATTCGACAACGTGCCCGTGCTCCGTCGCCACCATCGTGGGGGTCCCTCAGGGAGCAAAGCACCGTCCTGGCTGGCAGGGTTCGTACTCATACAGTACGAGTACTCGTACATGTCCAAACTCGCACGATGGATGACTTGCCAGATCGCGATGGCGGTACGGAGTACGGAGTCGGATCTCAGCATCTCTGAACAGAAAGCATGGGCAAAAGACGGCCAGGGGTCGCCGCTACCTATGCTTCGGCGCCGCAGCCGTTGAGCCGGGAAAGGGAGAACCAAAACAAATCAAAGGGACGAAGCCGCCTCAAGTTCCGCATGACAGACAGTTCATGTAAGGAGCCAAGAGTCATACAGTAGAGGTGTCTTGCGCCCATTCTTGCATACTGTCCAGATCAGAACCCGCGGACACTCCTCTGTACATGCTCGTACCGACCTCCTACCGATACCTCCTCCTCCTGTCATCTCATCAGACATCTGTACATATGCATGTCTTCACGGGGCTTTCACGCGCTTCGTCGTTGAAGGCAAGCAACCCGAGGAATGCGACGCGCAACGCCGAATACTGTGTGGCGCATGCATCTTTCGCACGGACAGACTCGGGGCTCGTGCCGATCACTCGCAGCGACAAGGCAGCAAGGTGGTTCCCCGCCGGGCCGTCAGAATCTCGGGCATCCCACCCAATCGCACCATTGTGTTGTTGATCGAATGTTGAGCCTGACTAGCAACGCGCTTGATGGTGTTGGTGTTGGTGTGGGCGTTGGTGTCGGTGTCGGTGTCAGTGGGTTCGATCAGTGCCTGCCCGGTGTCCCCTCTCGGTGGCGCAGAGGCGGCCTCGGTGCATGCAGGGCTCGATTCTTCCCTGGCAGGGCTTTTTGGGAGAGTAAGGGCGGCGGCACGATTCGACACCTCCATCAGGCGTAAGTACCAGCTTTGACGAGACACCAATCTCGGGAGAGGGTGTTTGGATTCCATGCCACAAATTGACGGGCGCAATGCGACAAGGCTTCTGCTCTGTGCGAGCTGGGAGCAAGATTGAGCAGTTCCCCCTTCTCCCAAGACTGTCGAAGGACCCGACCCATCCGTTCGCGCAGCTAAGAGCTGCATGCATTTTTGCATTGAGGCATGTCTGACAATCACTCAACAGCGAGGCATGTACCGGTATGTACGGAGTATCCGCACCTCTGACAGATACGAGTAATCGGTGGCGGTAAGGGGGCGGGCATCGACACTCGCCGTCTCTGTCGCGGTGAAACGGGCAAGGAGGCGACACCAGAAGTTGTCGTTTCCCGGGAACCAGGAGATCGTTCCCCACATCTGGATCCGTGTGCGTGGCCATACTCGTACGACGTGTATTATGTATGTACGAGTACAAGTTGGAGTGCCGGTAGGATCCCTGAGCTGATCTCGGGCTGTACTCCGTACATATGTATGTACGAGTACTCATGCCGGCATCCTAGGAACTTGTTTCCCTCCAAGATCAGACAGGACCGAGTTCCTCACGCACAAGGACCTGCCACTGTTCGGAGCCTGTTAGCGGAATCGGGATCGTTGCTGTACGTGGACTAGCACTTAAACTCGTGGCAGGGAAGAGTTCTCGTGGATGCAGCAATGACCATGGAGCACAACCTCATCGCGGATCTACTACCTCCAGTACTCCGTAGCCGCATACGAGTACGGAGTACTCGCACAGGCACATTTGACAGTTCGAGTCTGCTCCTCAGCACCGCGGCTGACACTGGCCGACGCTCTGATTCTCCGGCATGCAAGAATGGATGGTGAGAAAGCTCTCGGTGGCTGGCTGGCCGAGCCATCGCAATGTTCGAGCTCCTCGAGCAATGATCAATGGATTTTGTCGTCGAGCAGGTCGGCCGACTTGAACTGGGAGTGCGGGGATGGTTCACCCGGTCATGCGGGCGGTCAGGTGACCTCAAATCGTTCAAGTGATTCCAGCAGATCGCGAAGCCGCAAATTGCCCCCCTGCAACGTGGTCGACGAATCAACGGCCCGAGGTTGGCATGCGGCCGCTGGAGATTCCCAGCAAATGCCCGGAGCGCCTTCGCTAAAGGCTCGCTTATCTAGCGCTGTAGCCTGTTCCTACAGTGCTCACTGCTCCGTGCCAGTAGCATGAGCGCTCGGCTCCAGGGTGTGTCCTCGCTAAGATAGTAGCGGCAACTTCGATGCAGCTCGAACCTTCCCGAGTTCCCGCCGTTGGCCTCCGCAATTCCTGATTGGGACTAGCCTACTTGATGACAGCTCATCCGCGACTTATCGTGTTATCTGATAACGAAATCCCCAATATCGCATACAGCAATAAATCGGGATTCGTGCAAATTACCTGAACTCAATTCTACTACTACTAACCTCTCTCGAGACATACTACCTCTCCGAGACCAGACACTGTCCAGCTTGATGCTCTGGTTTGCCTCAGCCTTGCACGGCCATCAATCATTCGTCATCTTGGTTCCCGTATCAAGAGCCTCGTGTCCTTGCATGCCCCTCATCCCAATGTCGAACGGCATCCTACAACCGCTCCTCACCTCCCCGTTGCAGCAATGTTGAGGGCTCGCGCGCACGCTTGGCAGGTATGTCTCCGTCTTGCGTTCGCGGGCGTCGCCTATTGATTCGCACAGGAAAAAACGTCATGTCCCTTTTGTCCCCTCTCCATAGAGCCCGCGGACCACACGATGCTGACAGGTTCATCGCCAGGATCACGCTCGACCGTTCGTGTGCGCGGCGTGTCGGCAAAGGCTCACACCCGGCGCCGGGCACCCATCCACTGCCGCTGCGGCCATCGCAACGACCTCGCAGAGGCAGCTGCCGTCCCGATGGCGCACCAGGGCGCTCTCCACGACTGCGCATTGCGCCAATGACTCAGACAACACTCAAGGAGCCGGGTCGGGACTGTCGAGACCAGGGACGTTTCCCGGTGCCTTCTCGAGGCCCGCCGGGAACTGGGGCGCGTTTGCCGCCAGCGTGAACCGTTCGCAAAACGGCCCTCTCCTGGGCGACGGTCTGCTCCCGCATGAGCGGGAAGCTCGATTGCGATCGGCTGCGGCTGCAGCTACCCCGCCGCCTAAGCCTCAGGCGCCGATCGCGCCGCCGCCGCGATCGAACCAGGGGCATCGAGAAAATCTGACCACCAGAGGCCACCACACTCCCCCCCACCACCACCACCAGAACCATAATCAGAACCACCACCGCGGACAGGCCTCCAAGGGCGCCGGACAGGTGCGCAGGCCCGATGATGCCAGGGCGGACAAGTCGAGGTCCATCCTGGCGGGTGTTTTCAACACGAATAGAGAGCCGCGAGCACCGCCGACGCCCAAGTCATGGATGGCAGGGAACAAAGACTCAGGGGCGACAAATTCATCTTCCCCCCCTACCGCAGCAAGGGTGGGCGGCTCCCCTCAATCTCCCTCTCCATCAGCCACGCTCTCCAGGAATCGGCATGCCGGTCATGACAGGTCTCATATATCAGGCCATCCCCACGTCACCAGACTTAAGGGCAAAAATTGGGGTCTGTTCAGCGATCTCAAATCCGAGATATCTCATCATGTCCCGGCGCTCAACAGGCATGGGAACGACACAGCAACTGATTCCACCGGCACTAGTAGGGCGAGACAAGCGACGAGGTATCATAGGCAACACCAAAGGGAGCGAGCTCATGCTTCGAACCAGGCTAGTGCGGCAAATGAGCCCCATCGCGCTCCGGATGCTGCAAGGCAGGACTTCTGGGGGGAGCTTGAGAATCGAACCACCAGTTTGAAGGACCGGTTCAAGAGCACGGCTGCAGCTTCTCAGAATGTGGCGACACAGGTCAAGGCAGAGGAGGCAGAGGATGTGGACTCTGCGGACGCCTTGCAGCCTATGTCTCGGGGCCGAAAGTCGGGAACCGAGACGCAGCCGTCCAAGCAGCGGCGCACTTCTCGGTTCGACACGGGCGAGGCGGCGCAGTTTGATGATCGGCATGCCAGGAACTCCAAGTCGTCCAAGGGCAGCCAGAAGAGCAGGCGCATCTCGGCGGACGACGAGTGGGACGATGAGGCTGTAGACCGGTGGGAGCAGAAACAGCGCCGCAAGGCCGAGAAGGAGGCTCTCAAGCAGAAGGCGCTGGAAGAGCCGCAGGTCGTGCCCATCTTCCTGCCCGAGTACATCAGCGCCTCGAACCTCTCCAGGGCGGTCAAGCAGAAGGTCGACCAGTTCCTGGCCGACATGGAGGAGATGGGCTTCGAGAACATCACCGCCGACACCATCTTCACGGGCGAGACCGCTGCGCTCATCGCCATGGAGTACGGGTTCGAGCCCACGGTCGACTCGGGCTCTGAGCGGGACCTCCGGCCTCGTCCCGCACCCGAGGACGTCTCTATCCTCCCGTCTCGGCCCCCCGTCGTCACCATCATGGGCCACGTCGACCACGGCAAGACGACCCTCCTGGACTGGCTGCGCAAGTCGTCGGTGGCGGCCCAGGAGCACGGCGGCATCACCCAGCACATCGGCGCCTTCGTGGTCAAGATGTCGTCGGGCAAGACCATCACATTCCTCGACACCCCGGGCCACGCGGCGTTCCTGTCGATGCGCCAGCGCGGGGCCAACGTGACCGACATCGTGGTACTCGTGGTGGCGGCCGACGACAGCGTCAAGCCGCAGACGCTCGAGGCCCTGAAGCACGCGACCAACGCCAAGGTGCCCATCATCGTGGCCATCAACAAGATCGACAAGGAGGACGCCAAGATCGACCAGGTCAAGGCGGACCTCGCGCGCCACGGCGTCGAGATCGAGGACTTTGGCGGGGACGTCCAGGTCGTCTGCGTCAGCGGCAAGACGGGCCAGGGCATGGGGGACCTCGAGGAGAACATCGTGACGCTCTCCGAGGTCCTGGACGTGCGCGCCGAGGACGACGGCATGGCCGAGGGCTGGATCCTCGAATCTAGCATCAAGTCCCAGGGCAGGACGGCGACGGTGCTCGTCAAGCGGGGCACGCTGCGGCCCGGCGACTTCATCGTCGCCGGGCAGACGTGGGCGCGCATTCGCACCCTGCGCAACGAGGCGGGCCAGGAGCTGGCCGCGGCGCCGCCCGGAACCCCCGTCGAGATCCTCGGCTGGCGCGAGCTGCCGGACGCGGGCCAGCAGGTGCTGCAGTCGCCCGACGAGAAGAGGGCCAAGACGGCGGTCGAGTACCGCCTCGAGATGGCCGAGCGCGAGCAGAGCTCCCTCCAGCTCGCCGAGCAGGAGCAGCGCCTGCGCGACAAAGCGGCGGCGGCGGCGGCGGCGACGGAGCAAGGAGAGGACGCGTCCGGGCAAGCCTCGGCGGAGCCGGGGGTCATCCTGCAAAACTTCACCGTCAAGGCCGACGTCGTGGGGTCCGTGGAGGCGGTCTGCGGCACGATCCTGGAGCTGGGCAACCACGAGGTGCGGCCCAAGATCCTGCGGTCGTCGGCGGGCCCCATCAGCGAGTACGACGTGGACCACGCGGCCGCCTCGAAGAGCATCATCGTCAACTTCAACGTGCCTATCCAGCCGCACATCAAGCAGCGCGCCGAGGAGGCCGGGGTGCAGATCCTGGAGCACAACGTCATCTACCACGTCGTCGACGACGCCAAGGCCGCGCTGTCCAAATTGCTGCCCATGGCGGTCTCGTTCCGGGTGACGGGCGAGGCGGACGTGGTCCAGGTGTTCCCGATCAACATCAAGCGCAGGGCGTACCAGAACATTGCGGGGTGCAGGGTCCGCAACGGCTCCATCAAGAGATCGTCGCGCGTCAAGGTCTTGCGCGGCGGCCAGGTCGTCTTCGAAGGTAAGCCTTGCATGCACACTCTTACACTTGACTCGAGGTGAATGTGATATGGCGACTGACGCGAAAAAAAAAAACAGGAAAAATCGACACGCTCAAGCACGTCAAGAAGGACGTTCAAGAAATGGGAAAGAACACCGAGTGCGGCATCGGTCTGGAAGGCTTCGATGACTTCCAAGCGGATGACCAGATCCAGACATTCGAGGAGATCAAGGAGAAGCGATTTCTATAGAGGCCATGTGGGGGAAGGGGAGCAAAGGAGAGAAAAGTAGACATTTGAATCATTGAAAAGGGACGGCGTCATGGGTGGATATGCATCATTCCCTCGCTGCAGGGATCACCAACATACACGATAGAAGATACTTTAGTAGGTAGTATATATCAGGACCTTTGACACCGGCCACAGCCAGCCGATGCCATGGTTGGATCTCAAACCCTCAGAATTCAACAGCAGGAATTGAGAGCATGTACAAGAAAGCGTGTCGAGTCTTGACAGCGCAAGACCCCTTGGGTCATCCAAGCTACCCCCTTCCCGGCGCGGGCATGACATTCGACGAGAACGTCTTTGTCGTGATCGCCGCCCGGGCCCTCTCCTTCTGTAGTCTCCCCAAGCCGATCTTGTCCGTCACTGGTGTCGCGGCGATGATGTTGTCAAACTCATCGTCATCCTCGTCGTCCAAGTCCTCGTCATCCTCGCCGCTGAGCTGATTGTTATCCGAATCGGGCTGGATGTCGGAATCGTCGCTGTGGTGGGGGTGCCGCTGGGGCCGAGGTATCGTCGCCGGCTTGAGCTTGTTTTCATCGTGGTTGTAGACGTCGTCTGGCTGGGGGTTGGGGTTGGAGAAGGCCTTGGAGGCGAGGACCTTGCGCCGTATCTCCTCCATCTCTGCAGCGTCGTTGCTATCGTCTGATAAGGCATATGGGTCTTTGTCCTCATCCTCCTCATCTTCATCCTCCTCTTGTTTCTCTACATCCTTCTTGCCTTTTTGAGGGGGCTTCTTCCCCAAATATATCCCTTCTATGCTGCCCTCTCCGTCGTCTTCCTCGTCGCCGTCCTCGTCGTCCTCATTGTCATCGTTATCGTCATCGTCATCGTCATCGTCAGAGCCCACGGGTGCCCTGTGATTCGTGTTCCCGCTCGTCCACATGTCGTCCTCGCCGTCCTCCCTGCTCTCCGTGTACTCCCTCTCGAGCTGCTCCATCCAATCCTCCTCCGTCTTCTTCACCTCGGCGCTGTCGGCGCAGGCGGCGTACCGCCTGAGCAGCGCGCTGTTGATCTCGAGGAAGGACGGACCGTACGAGAAGGGCGCGAGGATCTGCTCGGCCCAGTCCGCGTGCCCGCAGATGAAGAAGGCCGCGGCCAGCGCCTCGACGCAGTTGAGCCGCCAGGGCTTCCCGTAGTTGACCGTGTTGGCGGCGACGAGATAGGGCAGCAGGCGCTCGCACTTGCCGCCGACCTTTGACCACTGGACCTCGCCGGTGCGCGCCCAGGAGCACTCGACGACGGCGGCGCCGAACTGGTCCATGAGCTCGCGGTCCGCGGGCGAGACGACCTTCTTGCCGTTCGGGGTGATGATGACGCCGCCGTGGCGCTGGCCCATGTGCAGCTCGCGCATCATGCCCAGCTTCATGAGCTTCTTGCCGGAGCAGCGCTTCGGGTCGCAGTGGCCGAGGTCCCAACAGGCGGCCTTGAAGGGCGGGCGCGAGGAGCAGCCTGCGCCGTCACCGTTGTCGTCGTCGTCGTCGTCGTGGCGGCGGGGCTGACGAGTGGCTCCCCCGCCGCGGCCGCCGCCGAACTTCTTGCCCCTCGCTGAGAAGTCTTTCTTGTGGCGGACCATTGTGAGGCTAGAAACAATCCGGATGACAGGAAAGAAGTCTCTTGATCAGGACGAGGACAAAGGTGAGGATGAAGATGAAGATGAAGATATAGATGAAGATGAAGATGAAGATAAGACGAAGACGAAGACGAAGACGAGACGAGGTCGAGGTTCCCGAGGCACCGGTCCCTCTTTCCCTGTTTGCTTATCTCCCATCTTTTCCTTATCACTTTGTTTATTTTGATACAATCAATTCCCGGGCACCATCGTCATGAATGATGCCTGAAGAGGAATAGCGCAAGCTGTCATTGCTCAGCTCCATCTCGGGACGGACGATACTTTGGTGTCAGGTAGACTCTGGGCATTACCACACATGGCGGCAACGTGCATGCGAGGTAGATCAAGTCAGACAGCATGACGGAGTACTAGCAGCCTACCCTGGAGCGCATCAATCGAGCCGCCTATGTTCAATCGCTCCTTCGATCCATCCAGATTCGACGCCCACAAGCTGGAATCGACCAGCATCTCGATTGATGACGGCTCAGGCCACCTCGCGTCTTACATTCAAGGGCTGCACTGTCTGCGGCACGACGGACCATTGGGGATCTTCGTCCTGGGCAAAAGACCCGGCCACCGGCCCTCTTCCTGACTCTTTGTCATCCCGTGGCCTCGAATCCTCCAACCTCCAACCTCCAACCTCCAGCGTCCAACCTCCAGCGTCTCTCCCGCCGGCCGGCCGTCGTACATAATCCGGAGACGAGATCGAGACAGAGACAGATTGCACCCGAGAGTTGAAGGGGCTCCGGGGTTTCCACATCATCGCAGCGAAATCGACAGCGAGAGCGACAGCGACATCGACGCATCTGCATCGAGATGGAAGCCGCTTCAGCCCGAGCCGCCGCCCGCGATCGCTGGGGCGGCGACTACGGCGGCCGCTCGCCCTCCCAGCTCCTCCGCTTCATCCAGGGCGCCTGCAGCCCCGAGAACTACGAGCCCAACCTCGCGCTCAACCTCGAGATCTCAGACCTCGTCAACAGCAAGAAGGGCACGGCCCCGCGCGAGGCCGCCACCGCCATCGTCGGCTTCATCAACCACCGCAACCCAAACGTCGCCCTCCTCGCCCTCAGCCTGCTCGACATCTGCGTCAAGAACTGCGGCTACCCTTTCCACCTGCAGATCAGCACCAAGGAGTTCCTCAACGAGCTCGTCCGCAGGTTCCCCGAGCGGCCCCCGATCCGGCCCACCCGCGTCCAGAGCAAGATCCTCGAGGCCATCGAGGAGTGGCGCATGACGATATGCGAGACCAGCCGCTACAGGGAGGACCTCGGCTTCATCCGCGACATGCACCGCCTCCTCAGCTACAAGGGCTACATGTTCCCCGAAGTGCGCCGCGAAGACGCCGCCGTGCTAAATCCGAGCGATGTAAGACGGCTCGAGGCTGCTTGTTGTTGATGACGACGACGATGCTGCTGCTGGTACCTGTCACTTCGTATCCTTGGAGCAGGGCTAACTTTGCAATGTGACAGAACCTCAAGTCGGCCGAGGAGATGGAGGAGGAGGAGCGCGAGGCCCAGTCGGCAAAGCTGCAGGAGCTCATCCGGCGCGGCACGCCCGAGGACCTCCAGGAGGCCAACCGGCTCATGAAGGTCATGGCCGGCTACGACACGCGCACCAAGACCGACTACCGCGCAAAGGCCGCCGAGGAGATCGGCAAGATCCAGGCCAAGGCCCGGCTGCTGGAGGAGCGCCTCGAGGCCTTCCGGCCCGGCGACAAGATGCAGGAGGGCGACGTCTTCAGCGAGCTCGCGACCGCGCTGCAGAGCGCGCAGCCCAAGATCCAGAAGATGTGCGAGGAGGAGTCGGACGACCACGAGGCCGTCGCCAGGCTGCTCGAGATCAACGACAGCATACACCGCACCGTCGAGCGGTACAAGCTCATGTCCAAGGGCGACATGGACGCCGCCGCAAAGGTCGCCGCCGGCGCCCCGCTGCCCTCGCACTCCGGCAAGGGCGGCGCGGCCAACGAGCTGTCGCTGATCGATTTCGACGGCGAGGTCGACGGCGGTGGCAGCAACGGCGCGCCAGACGCAAGCAGAGCCCAGCCCGGCGGCCTCGAGAACGACCTCCTCGGTCTCGACATCGGCGGCGGCGGCGGCATCGCCCTAGGTTTTGGCGCAAACCAGAGTAAGACCCTCAACACCC
>NQYS01000002.1:1777791-1791472 GCA_003055955.1 Escovopsis sp. AC | reverse complement strand
ATGAGGGGATGGGAAGGAAAACCCGGGGGGGGGGGGGGGGGGAGGGCAGGAAGGCGAATCAGGGAGGCAGAAAAAAAGACTAAGGGCAAGGGGAAAAAAAGGCGAATAACGATTAAATCGAATTATTGAATAATCAATTTAATAAGGGAAAAAAAGGAGGGAATGGGATAAAACAGAAATGCAGGTCTGGAAGACAAGAGAGAAATCGGGGGATGCGCAACGGGCTTATGGCCATCGCTAAATGGATTGATCGATCAATGTATTGATGGATGTATTCCTTCCCTCCATGTAACCGTTGGTACGGAGTAGTACTTGTCGACTCCGGTAATGTTATCAATGGTTCAAGCCAGATTTGCGGGCTTTAAGGTCAGGCTGGCGGGTTGGCTGAGTCGGAGGACTCAGGTACATATGTACTTCCATCCCCCGTAGCGCTGTTTCGCGATACGATCTCAGGTACCTTGGAGATACTAGGGCGGAGTACAGCCCGGCTTCCATGCCCCCGGGGTTGAACTGGAGCTTCAAGTTGGAACCAGGCTGGACTCCACCGAGGCGTCACTTTTAGAGTCATCGATAATGGCAGTGCTACTTCGTACTCTAGGTAATCCTACTAGTACTCCGTACCTCTGCTAGAGCCGCTGGCCAGGATCGGCGGCGCATCTTGCTTGGACAGAGGGGCCACGGCCGGTTCGGGATGAGACTGTGAGCGATGATAATGAGCAGCCGGTCAATATCGTTATCCCTTCTCCCAATGCTCCGTACACGTGTTTTACGTGTCGATGTTGGTTTCAAGTTCAAGAGATCCATGCATCCGCACCTGTTGATCCGAGGCCCGGCACAGGGTCGGCCTACCATGCAAGTCCCGTCCATGTACCCAGACAAGCTTCCCATATTTTGGTCGAAGTACTCCGTACCTACCTCTCCGTACCACTACTACCACCTCCCCCCGGCCCACCTCCACGACAACCCCGTTCTCCGTCCACGCTGGCCAAGGAACCAGGGGTTCGTGGACGAGACGGGATTGGATCCGGCGGCGATTGCGTGCGACAGTGCAGCAGACGTCCAGATCAGAAACGGAGCCGTGATATCAACACCTGAGTCGCTCTTCTCTGCAGGATACAGGTACTCGTATCTCTGCAACTTGTGCAAAGGCGGCCGTGCTCCATGTGGTGGCACCCGGTATCACCTCCACTGCCTCCCCGTGTCGGACTCAGTCTGAATATCTTCCCACGCATGCAGGACCGGCACCATGGAGGCCACCAGGCACTGTGGCAACCATGCGGAAAGACACAGATGAAATTGGCCCCCTACTACTACTATGCATCTCACTGAAGTTGAATGATGATTACGATCCCTACTAACATCATTTGCGTGCACAGCTGACGGCAAAAGGTACTACCTGAGTGGGCCTGTGACCCGCACTCCGTACTCCGTACGGAGTACATGCATGCTGATTGAATCGCTCCTGCCTCGATCTTGCGGACGACTTGTCAAATGACGTTTCAGAGACAAAAGCCCCGGATAGGTCTAGCGCTCGGCCAAGAGACCGCTCGTACTGTAAAGTCACGGGACGCGGAGACGCATTGGAGAGAAAGACCAGATCATCCAGGCTGCACGCCTTTCAAAATGCTCCTTCCTGCCCGTGCCTGTTGCACACTGCACTGGCCGACTCATGTGCCCTGGCCCAGGCGAACGGAATCTAGATTAGTACCCTTTTCGTGCTAGCCGGGGTCCTCCATGCCTGCCAAAGACCCGACAAGATAGACGCCCGTAGACGCCAGTACGAGTACTGAGTGCGAGTACTTGGGGTTGCTCGCGAGTTATCCCTACTTCTACCGGTACCGCTATGATAAATTGATTGATTGAGAGTACCTAGTACGGAGTACGGATTACCTATTAGTACTTTACACTACGGAGTACTCCGTACTCCGTACACGTATGGGTATTACTGCCGGAGCGCGCAATTCCGGGCTGCGGCCTGCACTGTCAGATCGAAAATTACCTCCATGCTAGTGGAAATCCCAATGATTCTGTTGTGCTGCACGTGCGAAATTCACGAGAATTAGATGTACCGATTACCTGAGAGTACTATACAGATACCAGCCAGGACCTGTAGTACTAGATGTACTTACTACTACCTCTCGGAGTGTGACGAGAGCAACAGGGCAGGACGACTTGAGCAATCCAAGGAGAGGAATTCAGCTGCTCCGCAATCAGGACAAGTGCGACCCTGTGTCCTCGACTGCAGTGCGCCGCACCGGACCCGTGCATGCAGGCCCAAAGGCACCTCCGGATGGTGCCTTGACAGAGGGGTTGTGGACTTTGCAGCACACGACACGGGAGATTTAATCATTGATCAATCACATGACAGACTGCTCGATTGGCCGCATCCGACTGTGAATTTCCTCGAAGCCCGGGTGCAGCCTTGGGCATAGTAGTAGACGACCAGGACGACTGATTCAATGTGATGAATGCCACCTCTTCTCAAAGGTAGTGGACTCACTAAGTAACAGTACTCCACGGCTAAGGACAATCACGCTGAACCAGTGTCTACCTCATACAACCATTGCAGTACTCCGTAGCATCGTAATATTTCAGTCAAAATGTTGAATGCGCCTCATGGCCTCTTGAGCCCAATCAGCTTAGGTCGTCCTCCGAGATGTGTCCAATCTCGTAGCGCTTTCGGAAAGGTGAGGCTGGCTCAACATGTGCGAGTACCTACTCGTATTCCATACCCCTGCTTTCGCTGCTGCTGCACCCCAGACCCGTCTTAATGCC
Source organism: Escovopsis sp. AC (assembly GCA_003055955.1). Taxonomy (NCBI): domain Eukaryota; kingdom Fungi; phylum Ascomycota; class Sordariomycetes; order Hypocreales; family Hypocreaceae; genus Escovopsis; species Escovopsis sp. AC. The sequence continues at coordinate 1,788,697 of NQYS01000002.1, read as the reverse complement.
CGCCTTGCCTTGGGAGGGCGTCGGCAGCGGGGCTCCGCGAATTGCGCCATTGGCCAGACAAAAAAAAATTATTGACGGAGATGGATTTGATGGATGGATGGATAGATTGATCGATTTAGCCGACAGCCGATAGCCGACGTGGCACTTGCGATTAGGCGCGCCGCGCGCTAATGCGTCTGGTTAAGCGAGACAGATCAATGCTCGATGCCGACTCACCCCCATCCCTTTTCCCTCCTCATCCATGGAAGCCGGCCGGCGCTGACCCGACAAGCGCGGGCAAGTTCTCAGCAGTTGCAAGGAATGGTACGTACGTACAGGGTGGCGGTGCAGTTCATGTCCTCTCCCGCGATGTCGGCTCCCAGGAATGCGAGGGGATGGAATGCTCTTCGGACAAGCATTTCCATCTGCATAGGGACTAAGCTCTGGAAATTTGATCATTCTTGGGCAGACGGGCGCCTGCTATTCCGGGATGTATCCCTGTTTTGGAGTGAAAGAACTGCCCGTCTCGGTCAGACGAATTTCCACGTAAGTCGACTACCTACTGGCGTCGCTACTTCAATACGGGCAAATGAAGAGGACATCAATCCATCTAGGGACTGCCGCGCCCGAGGCCTCTGTGCGCCCGTCAGACGAGCTTAACGGCATCCTTGATTCCGCAGGGCCCAAAAATGGAAGACGCAGAGTTTTGATCGGCACTGGTCGCGCTGGTGGCGTTGCGCGACGTTTCAGCGTCCCTGAAACACTGGCAGCAGCCAGGAGAGGTATACGGAGTAGCACGGCTGAGGACTCTGCATTTCTGCGTCGGACATGGCATTCCGATTTCTTCTCATGATACGTACATGTTGATCTGCTCCGTAGCATCTAAGTACCTCACACATAGGTCAAATGCCATTCCAGGGCGAAATGCGGTCCGAACCATGCGAGCCAGCCGAGTTGCAAAAATCAATACATGCATATCCGGCCCAGCTCGAAATTCAGGGTCGAGCCGGTTGGTCGCGGTGAGGCTGGAGCGGCATGCGCCACAGTTGAAGCCACAATGAAGCGATCAAATCAGTCTTATCAAATTGATATTTCGACGCTCGCTGACTCAGCAGAATGCGGCGACTTGGCTGAGGTCATCTCCGTCTGTGCTCCAGCTCGTTTCCATGTTGCCAATTCACTATGACTCGGCATAATATAGGTACGACGCGCTGCTCGCCCCCGGCTCAAGATATCGAGCACTCGTGAAACGGAAGAGGACAAGACGACAAGGGCTCAACAATGGACTCGCTGCTGATAGGGGACATCCTCGAGCGCGATCACAGCGACAAGAAGCCGGCCGAGCCCCCGTCTGCCCCTGCCCCCGGCTCCGCGACGGGCTTCCCCCAGCACAAGCGACGATGGAAGCCGTCGGCCTTCAAGCAGCAGCGAGCCGGCGGCGCTGCACCCGGGCAGCAGAAGCCCCCGACCGTCCCCATCATCCCCGCCGCCGCCGCTGATGGCGCAAACACAAACTTCGAGGAAGTCGAGAGGAGGCGGATAGACCAGGAGAACCGGCAGAAGATCGATAACATGACGCCGCAAGAGATTGCGCGCGCCCAGGAAGACCTGCTCAACGGCCTGAATCCCGACCTCATCCAGCGACTCCTGAGACGGGCCAACATCGACGAGCCAGACCCCTCATCGCCCTTCAACATCCCCATCCCCGCGGTCGAACCGCCGCAGCCGCAGCCGCAGCCGCAGTCGCAGCCTGATCCGACACCTCCAAAGAGTGAAGTCGACGGCGGCGACAACCCGGATACTTCCGAACCTCGCTCCTCCTCAGACGTCAAGCCTCAGCCTCCTCAGTCTTCGCCGCCCACCCGGTCAGCGCAAAGCTCGAGGTCATCCGCGTCGACGAAGAAGATAGCAGACAACTACAACGAGGACCAGGCGCCGGCCCAGATCCCGCCGGACCTGTTCCCCATCGTCGACCTCCCGCGGACGACCCACTTCCCCGTGCCCCCCAGCCTGCCGGACCTGGACCCGTCGGACCCCAACTTCCTGGCGACGCTGCACGAGAAGTACTTCCCGAGCCTGCCGGCGGACCCGAGCAAGCTGGCGTGGATGGCGCCGGTGCCGACGCAGGACAGCGTGGCGGACCGGGAGTCGCCGTACTACCCGCACCCGGAGATCAGCGTGGCGGCGCTGCGGTTCGACTTCCGCGGGCGCTTCCTCTCGCCGCGGGTCAGCCGGGGAATCCCCACGTCGCGGGGCCTGCACCATCACGGCGAGGCGCCCGAGGCGGCCGGGTACACGGTGGCGGAGCTGGCGCGGTTGGCGAGGAGCGCGGTGCCGGCGCAGCGCTGCATGGCGTTCCAGACGCTGGGCCGCATCCTGTACCGGCTCGGGCGGGGCGAGTGGGGCGCGGGCGTGGGGGACCCGATCGCGATGGGCGTCTGGGGCTCGGTCAAGGAGGGCCGGGTGCTCGAGACGCTGATGGACGCCGGGCAGGGCGAGGGCGGGCACAGGGGCAGCAGGGCGTACGCGCTCGAGGCGCTGTGGCTGTTTGAGAAGGGCGGCTGGCGGGAGAAGAGCCAGGGGAGGTAGGCGTGCTGTTGGCCACCTGTGGTCTGGTCGATCCAAGATTGGTCCCTCCATATATAGTACTACTACTGCTCAACCAAAGCGCATTGCCGTCTTCTTCCATGAGCAATACGGGGCCAGATGCTGGATGCCCGCGATACACTGTGCCTGAAGCGCACTTTGCCGCGCATGAGCACAGTCTATTCGAGGCTCTTGGCACAGTCTAAAGGCGCAACTGCTCCGACACGTGCGCGTTTCCAAGCACAACTTGATTGATTGGAACTTGAAGAGACACTCCATTTTCCAAGAATCCATAAATCTTGAACAGCCTGGTTTGAGATTCCCATTCAAGGCTGATACGGGGACTTCAAGGCCGTACATACTGAATCGTTCTGTCGAATGATGCTTCGATTGTGATTGGTCAAAATGGCTGGGCACCAATTGCATTGATGTTTCTTCCTTTGGAAATCCCTTTATTTAAACCAATTGGAGACCAACAAAGTAGAATGATGTCGCAGACTGCCTTGGATTGCGTGTATGCATACTATGACACTGCAGCTGAGCGGGCCAACGAATACGAGGTCAAGGGGAATTGACGGGATGCCCGTCGTCATTATGAAGATTGATCAATTGAATTGATTGATGAATCTGCAGACCGAGTCGACGGCTTTGCGGCCATCATGATTCAGGGACGTCAGTTAAGAGTAAAGACGTGCTCGTACTAAAGGAGAACTAGAGGCACTTCCAAGGCCGGGTGCTAGAGGCGGTCGCACCGGGTGCCTGGGATGGTGAGGGTGGGATTGGAAGCAACCAGGGGGATACTTCGGAGAGACGCCAGGTGTGCGTTACACAGCAAGTAGATTGCAAGTATCTCTGTACACCGCCTGCAGAGCACTAGCGCACCTGCCGGCAAAAAAAAATTAGTTGGTGGTGGGAAGGTGCGAAAGAGGGAAGGGGAAAGAGCGAGAGAGACTTGGAAAGGGAAAAGAAAAAGGAAGGAGAGAATATATATATATATATTATATATATATATATATTATTTAAAAAAAACAGGAAGAGAAGACGCAATATCTGATCAAGAGAATCACAATCGAATGCCATATCGATTCTGTATTTCCTCCGTAGGATCCATCAGTAACAGAGCAAAATGCATTAATCAATCCATCCATCCAGGAACCGCCGGGCTCGTCGTATATCCCCAGTAGTGGAATCGCTGGCGGCAGGGACAGCGCCAAAGTCCAGGCGCCGCTCCAGCAGGGCCGCCCACAAGAGCCCAGGCTGGCGGGCTGGTTCCCCCAGGCTGCCTTGTCCCTCTTCCTCTTCCAGCTCTTCCTCTTTCTCTCTTCTTCCTCCTCTTCCTCCTCTTCCTCTCTTCTTCTTCCTATTCTTCCTCTTCCTCCACCACCTCAACCTCCAGACCAGACAGCACGGCCCTGCTGCAGCCACCCCCTCCTCTCTCTCTCTCTCTTTTTTTTCTTCCCCCCTTCTCCCTCTCTCTCTCCCTCTCTTCTCACTCTCTTCTTCGTCTGCAGGGTTGCTTTTGCAAAGAGGCTTCCCTGTCCCTTGGTCTCTGCAATTCTTTTGTTATCCTCTTTATTCTCCCCCGCTTCCTCCTTCTCTCCTCCTCCTTCTCTCCTCCTCCTCCTCCTCCTCCTCCTCCTCCTCCTCCTCCTCTCTTACTCTCCTACTCTTCTCCCTCCTCTCGGGCCCCTTCCCGCACGTCGGTCTTTCAATTGCTTGATCACCGATCGCTGCCGGCATCTGTGCTCCTCAGCCCCCGTGTCTGTCTGTGTATGTGTGTGTTGTTGTCAGCTCTCTCCGCCTCGCGAAGAAGAAGTCGTCGTCAGTGACGCTCTTGGTGGTTTTTTTCTCTCTCTCGACCTCGATCTCGATCTCGATCTCCCCTCGCCGCTTGTTAGACCTCGCGAACCAGGCACCCTGAGCCTGCCTCACCGCATCCCTTGATCGTGGCCCGAGCAGAAGAATCTCTTCGAATTCGACGTCTTGGCTTTCGGCATCGGTGCGACTGGTCGGACCTTCCCCCCCTCTCTCTTCAGCCAGACGATTTTCTCCCATCTCGGCGCAGCGCAACGCGATCTCGCCTGGCCTCGCTCCCGGACCACTCGATTCTCTTCACCCCAAGAAAACTTTTTTCTCTGTCATTTGACAGACACGCCACGCCGTCCTCTCTCAGAAGAAGTCTAGCACGTCTTCTCTGGCATCACGCCTTCTTCCTTCGTCGATCGTAGGATCTGCAGGAAGCAGAAACGAAGAAGAAAAAAAAAAGAGCACCGAAAGGACTCGCTCGCAGACTCTTCACAGCAGAGGATCATCGGAAAGAGTTGAAAAAAAAAACATTCAGGCAGGAACATTGCAGTTGAGCATCAGATTCGGCACCGTCCAGTGCAGTGCTACGTATCCGCTATACAGCCATGTCATCTGCATTGCAATTCGCCTACCGGACCGTCAAGGCCATCGGCATCTTCGACGCCGCCCCCGCCTACGAGAATCTCGCCGGCTTCTCCAAGCCCGAGGGAAACTTGCGATGCTGCGCCTACTCGCCTTGCGGCCGCTTCTTCGGTTGGGCCTCGCCAGAGGCCGTCGCCGTCGTTGACACCATCACCGGCCAGCAGGTCCTTTCCCTGCCCATCGCCAACGTCTATGAGCTTGGCTTCTCTCCCCGCGGTACCTTCCTCATCACTTGGGAGCGACCCGCAAAGGACGAGGCTGGCGATGCCACCAAGAACCTAAAGGTCTGGCGCACCGTCGAGGAGGGCGTCGCCGCCGCCGAGAAGATGGCCGTCGGCCAGTTCGTGCAGAAGCAGCAGGGAGGCTGGAACCTCCAGTACACCGACGACGAAAAGTACTGCGCCCGCCTCGTCACCAACGAGGTCCAGTTCTTCGAGAGCCACGACCTCGTCACTGTCTGGAACAAGCTGAGGGTCGAAGGCGCCGCCTCCTTCTCGTTGGCCCCCGGCCAGAACCACGCCGTGGCCGTCTTCGTCCCTGAACGCAAGGTGAGTTTCCAGCAACAGTCATGAGACCCGCATCCTCATCACAAGATCCTAACTTGTCGATTTCTTCTTCCAGGGAGCCCCCGCCGCCGTCAAGGTCTACAACGTCCCCCTGTTCCAGAACCCCATCTCCCAGAAGACCTTCTTCAAGGGAGACAAGGTTCAGTTCAAGTGGAACAGCCGAGGCTCTAGCCTCCTGGTCCTCGCCCAGACCGACGTTGACCGCTCCGGCAAGAGCTACTACGGCGAGACCACCCTGTACCTGCTCAGTACCAACGGCACCCTGGACGCTCGCGTGACTCTGGACAAGGAGGGCCCGATCCACGACGTCTCGTGGTCGCCGACCGGACGCCAGTTCGGCGTCGTCTACGGCTATATGCCGGCCAAGACGACCATCTTCAACGATCGTGCTGTCGCCATCCACTCGTTCCCGCTCGGACCGCGCAACACCATCTCCTTCTCTCCCACCGGCCGCTTCGTCCTGGTCGCCGGCTTCGGCAACCTCGCTGGCCAGATCGACGTGTACGATCTGGAGAAGGACTACCGCAAGGTCTGCACCATCGAGAGCGGAAACCCGAGCGTCTGCGAGTGGAGTCCCGACAGCCGCTACATCATGACCGCCACCACCTCGCCTCGTCTCCGCGTCGACAACGGCGTCAAGCTGTGGCACGTCAGCGGCGGCCTCATGTACAATGAGGACATGGTCGAGTTGTACAATGTCCTTTGGCGGCCCGCCAACGTGGAGGGTTTTTTCGCCGGGGGTGACCCTCTCAGCTCCGTCCCCGCCCCCCATCCGTCTGCGGCGACATACCTTGGCTCCGTCAAGACGCCCAGCAAGCCCGCGGGTGCGTACCGGCCGCCTGGAGCGCGTGGCTTGGCCACGCCGTTGCATTTCAAGCGCGAGGATGAGGGCGGCGCCGCTCATGTTGTCAGCAACGGAACGCACAACGTCAACACGAACGGCTTCGGACGAGCCCGCAGAACGGTGCCGGGTGCGGAGCTGGCAGAAAACCACGCACCCCACGCTCGCGCTGTTCCCGGAGCCGAGCCCGCAGGGGACGACGGCCCCAAGAAGAACAAGAAGAAGCGCGGCAAGAGGAACAACCAGGGCGACAACAAGCTGGAGCCCGAGCCGAATGGAGGAGCAAGTCTCGCTCCTCCCTCCCAGGAGGTAGGCGCCGGCTTCAGCAACGAGAGCCGAAGCCCCGAGCGGCCTGGGGTGGCGGGCGGCCGTAATAATCACTTTCACAACGTCAACAACGGCAATAACCGGTCGCTCCGAAGCCGCTCTCGCACGAATGCCGACCACCGCAGCCGCAGCCATGCGCACCAGGGGCCCCGGGGCCCCGCCGGAAACCAGCAAGGGCCTCAACAGGGAGCCCTTCCGCCGAACGCGCCCATAGAGGCTGCCCAGAATCCGAACGCGAAGAAGATCCGAAGTCTCCAGAAGAAGGTGCGCGCCATCGAGGACCTCGAGATGCGGCTGGCGGGCGGAGAGAAGCTGGAAGATACCCAACTCAAGAAGATCCACACCAAGTCATCGGTGCTTAAGGAGCTGGAGTCGCTCGGGGGCGAGTCCTAAGGGAAACCAACATCGGAAGGAAACCGCATCAGAAGAGACCGTTCCACGGGCAAAATAGAGGCACATGTTCCATCTTTGGTTGGCGTTGATGACTTTTTTTGGTATTGGCTCGAAATGGAAGCCGATGTCTTTTGGGAAACTTGGTCGGCTTGGGACAGAAATATGGGGGAGAAGGGAGGGCATCATTCGAAAGGGATCAAGCCCTGGCTTGCAAGCGGCCAGCGGGGCTCTGTAGCGGGATGGTGCCCATCTCCACAGCGGTGTCATCCATTCTTTATTTTTGAAACGTCTTCCACAGCGAAGGATGGGCCGTGTTTGGAAATCAGGCTGGTAGAAAACGAGGTGTTTTTTCTTTTTTTTTTTCGGAACGACGACGACATGTGTCTAATGTATGATAATGTCTGCATGATGTCTTGGAGATGCATGCACTTAGACTCATGGCTTTGGAGAGCCATATTTAGAGGTCTCTACGCTCCAGGGGGGGCGAATGGTCAATTTTTCAGACGAAAAAAAAAAAGAAAACCAAAAATAAAAGTACTATCTTGTGCATACGACTCAGAATATTGTGTGTGTGTGTCTGGCTACCTTGCGTCGCTCACATCCCTCGCATCCCTCGAATCCGGGGGCCTCACGGCGAACCTGGTGCCCTCCTCCAAGCGCTGATCCTCGTCGGAGGCCCTGTCCTCGAGGCGCTCCGCCTGCTCTGCGGTGGCCCCCGGGCGCTTACCTGTACTCCTGGCCAGCGTCTGCTCCTCCTCCTTTTCCTCCTCCTGCTCCTCCTTTTGCTCCTCCCTCCTCCGGCGGCCCCTGACGTCCCTTCCGAAGACGTAGAGCTCCCACCCCTTTGTGTAGACCTCCCTGACGGCCATGCCGAGCAGGACGACGGCGGTGGTCTGGCCAAAGTCCCACCCGTCCTCGCGGGCCTCGCCGCCCTCGAGGCGGCCCTGGTTCGCGGCGCGCAGGGCGAACGCGGCGTAGAGGTGGAGCGGGAACTGCAGGACGGCAGCGACGAGGACGGAGTGGCGCCAGCGCGGGGCCAGCAGGGCGGCGGCGAGCATGGCGGCGAGGTTCCAGGCGCCGGTGAGGGCGATGTAGAGCCTGTCCGGGGTGGGGTGCTTGGCGGCGCCGAGGGCGCCGGGGGCGGCGAGAGGGCGGGCGTGGTAGCAGCGGCCGCGGGGGTCTGCGGGGGCCCACTCGCCGAGGCGGCGGCAGGCGAGGACGACAAGGGCGAGGTACATGATGGAGAAGGCGTAGACGGCGCGGTGGCGCGGGGTCCAGTGGGCGGAGCGGGGGAGGATGGAGAGGCCCGGGGGGTCGGGGGCCGGCTTGGCGCGGTAGGGGGAGAGCTTGGCGTTGCAGAACGTCCAGCAGATGAGGGCTGCGGCGCTCGAGGGGCTGTGGGTATATTGATATTGACATTGTCACGCATGAGCATGGGCATAAGGGGGTCCAGAAATATGCGGAAGGGGGGTGGCGACTCACCCGACGAAGCTGACAATGTCAAAGACGAGGTGCAGGTGGTAGAGGTCGAGCGACGCGCCGGACGCGAAGACGGTGATCATGAGGGACGAGCCCAGCAGCATCTGGATGTCGTTGCCGGCCATGAGGATGTCGGAGACGCACTCGAGGCGCTTCTTGTCGACCTCGTGCTCGCTGCTGCCGAGGTCGTGGCGGATCTCGAGGCGCCCGTGCTTGGAGAGCAGGAACACCCAGCAGGCGAGGCTCAGGGAGATGATGGCCTGGCCGACGAAGCCGGTAATGATCTGCGTCCATGTGCTTAGCATTGAAATCACTCTGAAAAAAACGGTGGGCATTGGGGAGGAGTACGCCGATGCCGGCAATGTCGGCTTGGCCCTCGCCGACGATCTCGCATTCTGCATTTGCCTCTCTCGGGAGGAGCGAGTGCATGGTTGCCTGCAAATGCTGTCGCAGCTTCGCGGAGAAAGAGTCAATGACGAGGCTTGAGAGCAAAGAAAGCTGAGACGTTGCGAAATAGATGTATATATATATATATATATAGGCCGGGGATGCCGCTTATATGACGGGTTCGCTGATCCATGGCGTCATGCAGGATTGCCCAGACCCTCGCGCGGGTCGACGCACCACCACCCACCCGGGTCCCACCCCCTCCCTTGCATGGTCTGCGGCGGCAATCCTTGATGTCGATCACGGCGTCGCTAATGGGAGGCCGCAACGTGGACGGGGAGCGTCATTGGGTCGCCCGGCAGGGCTGAAGCAGCCGCGGGGCACAGCCCGAGACACGGCGATTTGGGCAGTCTGCGCGCTCTGCCGCCTCCTGCGCGGGGTGACTCATTGGGCGGCGTGCGTCATGATGTTGTTGTTGTTGTCTCGGAATCCACAAGAGAAGCATTGCCCCGTGCTGATCAGTGTCATTGTTGTTCTCCGTCCGAATTGAAGCCATCGCGACGACGCGAAGTCCAAGGGGCGGAGATGGAGTTGACGTCGGTGTGCTTACATAATGCATTGGCGGGGATGGTCAGTGCGTGCAGATCCCACGCTGGGCGGGAAGGTGCCGGCCAAGCTCATGCGCGGGCCATTCTTGCCTTGTTCCGGGCCACGTGCCTCGCATAAGCTGCCGAATTGAGGGCGCGGCAGTTGCGACCCGGCCATCACATTTAGACGAACCAGGTCTCAGGACCTACCTACTCTGCAATATTTTTTATTCTTGTTCCCAAAAAATATAGAAGTCTCTTCTTACACTTTTGATACTTATTGAACTATTTCCAAAAAAAAATCCCGAGTAGATTGATTGAAGATAGAAATGATGAAGAAAAAAAAGAAAAAAAAAAGAAATGTCCTCGGTGAGGCTCGAACTCACGGCCTTCAGATGGCCCAACCTGATGATTGGATCATATCATGCGATATGAGACTGACGCGCTAACCAACTGCGCCACGAAGACTTTTCGGTGTGAGCGTCTCGCGCGCAGACATTTATGGATCCTCAGCGATGGCCAGGAATCCCAGGGTTCCCAGAATAGGGGCACCTCCTCGGGGCGAGATGCCATCACGAGGAGACGTCAGCTACTACCTGTGAATGCATGTCCAGTCTGTCTTGTATACGACAGCCAGAGATGCACGATCCAGTACATCTACTGCATTTTTATCATCTCAGATATCGGGAGGCCTGCCCGGCCTCTCGTGGCAAGCTCTCAATCGCCGAGTTGCCGCGCCCCCCCCCCCCCCAAAACCCCAAATTAAATCACACAGCAGATGGCCAGACCTTACAATCAACCCTCTCGTATTCTGTGACAAGAGTCTCGAAATACTCCGCACTCACCCAAATAGTATTTCATAGTGCCACATGTTGTCCAGTCAATAGGTATCTCTCTAGACACATGGAGTCACCTCCATCGCGAGCAGCTCCCAGCCTCCAACAGCCCTACCAGCAAACCACTCCGCACCAACGCCGCGCCAGCTTACTCTGGAAGCATCAGCATCTGTTCCCCTCTCGTGCGTCCGTATCTTCAACGGCAATCAAAGAAGCGGCATCGACGTCGGCATCGATATCAACATCGATGTCGGCATCCGGTATCATCCAGCCATCAATGCCTCCGCACACGTGGCGCACGCCGCATTCCTCCCAATCAGACCCTAAATCGAAAGTACAATACATACATCAATACAAGCAGCGAAAGAGAGAAGACAGACCATCTACGGAGTACATACCAGTCATCCCATCAGACACCATGCCCTCCATCCCAGATCCGATCCGATCTCGTCCGTGGCGTGATCTGCTCCCCCCCCT
>NQYS01000002.1:1732861-1749149 GCA_003055955.1 Escovopsis sp. AC | reverse complement strand
CCCCCCCCCCAAGAAAAAAAAAAACATATATTCAAACATAAATCGGCCCGAATGGTAGCCGAACTGTGAAAAGCTTCATCCACAAGTGCGAGCCCAGATGACTAGACCATCGAAAGCGAATCGAGCAAGAGTTTCGAGGGGCCAAAATTTGCAATATTCGGAGAACTGGGAAGGGATTGTCCGTCTTCATCCAACCTTGAATGATTGTGTCGCTCATTTCCAGATTCTCGCCGTCCTTCGCGTCATATGTGGAATGTTCGATCTCGAGTACTCCCAGGTTTTTCATTTCTGCCGGAGACAAGACTCGTCGCTTCTTCGGTTTCGGCTTCGAGGCCATTTGACGCCGGGCCGCCCGGACGTCTTCCTCAGCCAACTCCCAGTAACACTACGAGTCCTTGCTGTCTTCAGAACACAATTCCTCATCGTCTTCGGCGGCTGAATCCTAATCGTCGAAGTAGTTTCGGTCGCGGCGCTCTTCTTTAGCCAGTTCCCGGGCATATTCGTGGGCCTCGTGCGCGTACGACCCTCTTGCGACATAATGATCAAAGAGCTCCGCCCAGTAATCATCCGGGTCCGTGCCGCAGTCATCTTCTTCAGACTCGCATGGGCTCATGAACTCCCATCCTGGGCCCACAGGATTGCCGTCCTCTGCGGCCTGTTTTCCATGATGACTATGAAGCAATGAACATCAGTCTATACTCAGCGCAGCCTTCATGACATTTTGGCGGAGGACAGACCCTGTCATTTTTCTTGATCGAAGAAAGAGCTTTTAGATCCAGTCAAGAAGGATTTCTCGCCCGGCAGAGGACGTGGAACCAGAGGCCCCTGACAGCAAGGCTGAGGGTGATTGCAATCTGACAGCAACACGGTTTCTGCCAGTCGACGGCGACTTGTGTGTTTGTAAATGCAATGCAGGTTCGAAACGCGTCTAGCCTGTGGGAAGAAGAATCTTTATTTTGTGGGAAATCAAGCCCGTGTAGCACCTCGCGAAGCGAGATTTGGAAGGGTTTGACACACTCAAGCCGCGTGGGTTGGGTTTCGAAGAATGAAGGAAGGAGCCCTGAGGAGCTGCTATAGGGGAGGTGCGATCGAGAAGCTCAAGCTGGCCTCGAAGACCTCGAATCGAAGGCCGACTTGTATATCGGAGCATTGAGCCTCTTCTTCATGATAATACAACTAGTATCTTCAACGAAGTCTTCATGCCGCATGCACGTCTGTGAGTAAGATCCATTAACTATCTTGTCCTTGGTTTGATTCTGTCTGATGAAGTTTTATAGCATCGGCTTCAGATCGTCCGCAACCCGGAAAGGGGCTTCCGTTTTGCTCTTGATCTCGTCCACCGTCACTCCATCCGCGATCTCAACCAACGTCAAGCCATGAGCGAAATCAACATCAAAGACTCCCTGTTCAGGGGCGGATTTGTCAGCTGTCTAGATTTGCCAACCGATCGGCCGAGGAGAACGGGGTGGGAAGGGAAAGGAAGGAGGGCAAACTCACAAGCTCGGTGATGATCCGGGAGACGCAGGCACGTCCCGTCAGGGGGAACGCGCACTGCTTGACAATCTTGGGGTTACCCTTCTTGTCCGTGTGCTCCATCGTGACGACGACTCTCGTCGCGCTCGGGTTGCTCACGAGGTCCATCGCCCCGCCGAACCCCTTGACCTTGCCCGGTAGCATCCAGTTGGCCAGGTCGCCCGTCGCGCTGACCTGCATGGCGCCGAGGATGGTCAGGTCGATCCGCCCGCTGCGAATCATGCCGAAGCTCTCCTCGCTGCCGAAGACAGACGCGCCTGGCCGGAGAGTCACCGTCTCCTTCCCGGCGTTGATCAGGTCGGCGTCCTCTGCGCCCTGCCGGGGGTATGGGCCGAGGCCCAGGATGCCGTTCTCGGACTGCAGCTGCACCTCGACGTCGGACCCGACATAGCTCGGGGCCAGCATGGGCATGCCGATGCCGAGATTGGCGTACATGCCGTTCTTGAACTCCCTGGCCGCCCTCCTCACAATGCGCTCGCGCTTGGCCGCCGTGTCCCCGGTCCCCAACGCCGCCTTGGCGTCCGCGTCGTTCTCGTCCTTTGCCAGCGTGATCTTCTCGATCTGCTTGGGGACGCTGCTCTGGATGACGCGCTTCACATAGATGCCGGGCAGGTGGACAGCCTCCGGGGGGATCTCGCCGGGCTCGACAATGTGCTCGGCCTCGACAATCGTCAACTTTGCGTTGCGGCCCATGGCGCCGTTGAAGTTGTTGGCGGCGAGGCGGAACTGGCAGTTGCCCAGCTTGTCGGCCTTGTAAGCCTTGACAAAGGCATAGTCCCCAGCAATGCTGTGCTCGAGGAGATAGGACTTGCCGTCGAAGACCTTGACGTCCTTGGGATAGGAGTAGACATCGGGAGTCCCGTCCGCTTTGTTCCTGAGCGGGAGGTCACCGGTCTGGACGACGGTCCCATAGGCGGCAGGCGTGTAAAAGGCAGGGATCCCCTTCCCGCCCGCGGCGCACCGTTCGGCGAGGGTCCCCTGAGGCGTCAGTTCAAGCTCGACCTCGCCCGTGAGATACATCGTCTCGAAGGTCTTGTTCTCTCCGATATAGCTGGCAATCATCTTCTTGACCTGCTTCGATTTGAGAAGCTTCCCTAGGCCCGAACCGTCTGTCCCGGCGTTGTTTGAGACGGCTGTCAGGCCCGTGATCTCCGGCTTCTGGAGGATTTCGTTGATGAGGGTATCGGGCACGCCGCAAAGACCAAAGCCTCCGCACAGCACCGTGGAGTTGGGCTTCATGTCCTTGAGAGCCTCGGCAGCGGACGGGAGCACCTTGTTGATCTCGGCTCGGCGAGCGGTTGCTGAGAAGGATCTCGCGATACATGCTGGAGGCTGTTGGGGTGAGCCTCGGCTCGCGCAAAGAAAGTGCAGACCAATAGGCGCATCTGAAGAATATTTTGGGGGGGGAGTTTTCTCACATTGGAGGCGTGGCGGGCGAAAGCCCCCAAGCATCTCAGACGAAGCGCTACAGAAGGCATCGTGGTGGTTAAGCACAGCAATGTGAGTGAACAGACGATTTGCTCAAAGCCAGAACGATCGTCTCAGCATCTATCCCGACACCCAAGGATGCGGCGGAAGACGGCGGAACTTGAGCGTGGAGGGACTCGGCGAGGCGTCTTGAAGCTCATGAACGAGAGGTCTCTCGATGACTTGAATTCTCAAAGCTTCAGCACCTTTGGCAAACGCAGATGTCATGCCTTTGAGGTTCATCGTGAGATCTCCCCGACCCGGGGGTAGTATTTATACTCGGTCTTCAGGTTCGTACTTGGTATGACCGTCACTTCATTAGCCGCGAATGGCCGAGGCGAAGTTGCCGCCGCTGACTCTCCCCGGAATCGAGCAACGCTAACGACACACCAGATGAGCGGGGAAGACGAGCACCTCCCGGCTACCGGTACGAGTATGTACAGTCTGGGCTCGGAATCGCTCCTCTGTCAGACGCTCAGCACATCCATGCGTCAGGGATCGCCTCACATGGTCCTCACAGCCGTACTCCGTACTTGTGCGGTCGTCCGGTTCCGCGATGTCGTCGTGCTCGAGGCGTGAGGTACCACAGGTATCCCTGGGACCCTGACAACAACCCGAACTCGAGCAAACCCCTCAATTTGTTCCGGTTTCCCAGCTCCTGGACGACTCAGCTACCTGTACGGAGTACGCCGAGCTCAATCCATGAAGAATCTTCATTCGAAATGTCGCCGTCGTTTGCTCGGGGTTCGAATCCTTGCCTCTGATTGGCCGAAAATGCTCGACATTGCCCGGGACTATTTACTTCTTGTTTAGGATTAGCGTATCTTGCTTTATCCGAGCAATTTGATTGCCTTATCACCTTATCACCTATCTCTTATCTCTTATCGACTCGTCTCCACTTCTCGCGACTTTGACGATTGATTCTCTCAAACAAAAAAATCAACATCGACTTCTTTTTGGAGCGCCGGACTTGTTTGTTGCTCTCGAGTAGGTCGCAGCACTTCAACGCAGACGTCATGGAGTCGAACTCGAAACGCCGCAAGATTGAGCATGCGAACATCGGTCTGCGCCACGAGGCTTTGATCGATTTCGAGTCCCGAAATGCCGCGCGCATCTCGACCGCGAGCACCTTCGTCCTCCAGACCGATGAGCTGCTGAAGGAAGCCAGGTTCGACTATGGCAAGGCGCTCAGCAACGTCGACGGCCAATTGCATAAGCTGAAGAGCATCATCGATTCCATCAAGCCCCATGAACCTGTTCCTGTAAGATGGGAGCCCCCCCTCTAATTCTTCTTCCCACGGCCCTATCCCAAGCGAGGTCCGCATGTTTGACCTGCCTCGGAGCACCTCTCGATCCTCTACTCCGTGCATAAGTCCCCCGAAGTGTCTTCTGACTTGACCCAGATCTCCAAAGCTTCAAGTGACCTCGAGAAACAACATCGTATCACGATCCCTTACCCCGACCCGAAGCCCGCCAAGGATGCGCCTTACAAGGTCTCCTTCGAGACACCCTCGCAATGCAACGTCGTCGGAAGTTACGTCTCGAGGACCATGGCCAAAAGCCAGCCCGAGGTCAGCGTCGACATGGTTATCCAGATGCCCAAGTCGCTCTTCCAGGAGAAAGACTACATGAACATGCGATACTTCTACCGGAGAGCCTACTACATCGCCTACGTTTCGGCCCACCTGCGCAAGGAGCTCGGAGAATCCATGGCCCTTACTTTCGAGAATCTTCACGGAAATCCCCTCCTTCCGGTCTTGGTGATGCGGCCGCTCCTCCCGGCACCATCTGGCGATGCCGCGAACGGGACCTCGAAGAAGGGCCCTCAAAAGGCAAACTACACCATCAAGCTCATCCCATGCGCTCCCGAGGATCTCTTCCCTTGGTCGAAAACCACACCAACCTCGAGCAACATCAAGAACGGTGAGGCGAGCGAAAAGCAGGGAGCGGCCGCGCCGACGCCGACGCCGTTCTACAACTCGACGCTCAACGCCGAAAGGACCTTCATCTCGTACCTCCGCCTTCTATCCCACACGAAAAAGGAGTGTCCTGCCTTCCCCGATGCTTGCATCCTCGGCAGAATATGGCTTCAGCAACGTGGCTTCGGCAGCTCCATCGCTCAGGGCGGCTTTGGCCACTTTGAGTGGGCCGTCATGATTGCCTTGCTGCTGCAAATGGGCGGGCGGAACGACCAGGCGGCGCTCTCGACCTCGCTCAGCAGCACGGAGCTCTTTAAAGCGGCTCTCCGATTCCTCTCCACCACCGACCTGAACAAGAAGCCCTTCGCTTTCGGATCTTCCAAGGTTGCCGCGGGCACGGGAATCGAAGCCATTCGGGAGGCGGGGCCGGTCATGTTCGACCCCGTCCGGCAGCTAAACATCCTGGCCAAGATGAGCCCCTGGTCAGCCAACATGCTACAGCTCTACGCCAAATCATCTGCGGATCTGCTCTCCGATGAATCCGCCGATAAATTCGACCCGACGTTCATCACCAAGGCCGATGTTCCGCTCCAAGTTTTCGACGTGGTATTCGAGATTCAAAGCGACGTGGCCACCGGGAACGCAGAAGCTGCTGACCGCCGGGGCGCCACGTGGAGTCTCTTCCTGGAAGCCCAGAAGCTGCTCAAGAGAGCCTACGGAAACAGAGCACAGATCATCAATGTACAGCTGTCCCCGGGCGAAACATGGCCGGTCTCGAAGCACCGCCCTCGGAGCACAGCGTCCCATGCCCTCGTGGGTGTCATCTTCGATTCGGTCAATATGTCCCGCCAGATGGAGCACGGCCCCTCTGCGGAGGAGCAGAAAGAGGCTGCAAAGTTTCGCCAATTCTGGGGCGAGAAGTCCGAGTTGCGACGGTTCAAGGACGGAAGCATCCTCGAGTGTGTCGAATGGACTTCCAAGTTCCCCCTAGAGATTTGCGAGGAGATCACGCACTACATCCTGCAGCGACACTTGAAAATCTCAAAAGACCAGATATCCACCATAGGCCGCGATTTCTCCTCCATCATCGGCTTCTCCCCCGTCGATAAACTCGCCTTTGATTCGGCCAGGCAGGCATTCCAGAACTTCGAGCGGAACATTCGCGACCTGGAGGAGATGCCGCTGCATATTAAGCAGCTTTCCCCGATCTCGCCCATGGCCCGCTACGCATCGATGCAGCCGCCAGCCGTAGGCCTTTACCAGGGCGCCGCGGTCGAGCTCATGGAGGTCAACCTCTACTTCGAGGCATCGAGCAGGTGGCCCGAAAACCTGGTCGCTATTCAGGAGGCCAAGCTCGAGTTCCTCCAGGACATCGACAGACGCCTGCGCAAGGCACACGACACTATTACGACCTCTCTTGGCCGTGAGAACCGGGCGCTCGGGATCGAAAATCTTGGATTTCTCGACATCATCTACGAAAAGGGCGCGGCGTTCCGTCTCCGCATCCACTGCGACTTGGAAAACACACTTCTTCAACGCCAAATCAAGAACAAGACCCTGGAGCCGCGCGTGCGCGAAAACTACGGGGAGGCCTACGACAGGCTGACGTGGGCTTTCACGACCCTCCCGCTCCACACGCAGACGATCGCGACCTACTGCACCCGCCTGCATCCTCTGTCGCAGACGATCCGGCTGGTCAAGCACTGGTTCAACAGCCACAAGCTGAGCGGCCACATCAGCGAGGAGCTGATCGAGCTCTTCGCCCTGCACGCGTTCCTCCAGCCGTACCCCTGGAGACAGCCGTCGTCCGTCATGACCGGCTTCCTGAGGACGCTCTTCTTCCTCTCCAAGTGGGACTGGCGCGACGAGGCCCTCATCGTCGATACGGCCGAGAACCTCGGCGAGCCCGAGCGCTCGGCGATCCGCCACGAGCTGCAGTCGTGGAGGAAGCGCGACCCCAACATGAACCGCATGGCCCTCTTTGTCGCGACCTCCCACGACCAAACCGGCCTGGCCTACACCCGCGCCGGGCCGTCCAAGCTCGTGGCCATGCGCATGACGCGCCTCGCCAAGGCGGCCTGCAGGATCGTGCGCGACGAGGGCATCAACCTCGACCCCTCCCAGCTCTTCGAGGCGTCCCTCCAGGACTACGACGTCCTCTTCCACCTCTCCCCCAAGGCGGTCAAGGGCGCCATCCACGCCGCGAGCGTCGACGCCGCCGACGACCCGGACCCGTCCTCGGGCGTGTACAGGCAGCCGCGCTTCAAGAACCTCGAGGCCGGCCTGGGCAGGGCGCCGCTGCCCATGCGCGCGCACCCCGTCGACGTGCTGGCCGAGGAGCTCGGTCGCGTGTACGCAGACACGCTCATCTTCTTCCGCGGCGGCGCGGGCGACGCCGTCCTCGCCGCCATCTGGAACCCGTCGCTGCAGAGACACAAGTTCAGGCCCGGGCTGGCGTTCAACTTCCACGCGGCGAGCGGCGGCGCGGAGGAGGACAAGGTGCAGGTCAATCGTGACGCGGTCCTGCTCGAGATTGCGCGCATCGGCGGCGACTTGATCAAGAAGATTGAAGTTGTGGACGATGAGGAGGGGGAGGAGGAGAAGTAGCACCTACTACTACCACTACTACTACTACTACTATTTTCAAGATCTACGTACATTAGCAGTACTCCGTACATGTAATCATGCATTCAGGGGCTAGACCAAAACCATCACGAAGAATCCATGCACATATACATCTCACGACGCACACAGCCTCAAGTTCAGACTGTTGTACTGTTCGAAACATTGTCCGGTTTCCTACTCATCCTTACCTTCGTCCCTTACACAAAAAAACGCCGTTGCCGTGGTATAGATAGATCATGCATTATGTACATGTACAATGAACTCCCGCCTCCTCTAGGACCTGTAACCCATTCCGAATTCCTCACAGTTGTCTCCCTCTCCCTCTCTCTGTCTGGCTCTTCCCTTTGATCGATGCCTACCTGGGCTGTATCTTGTGCCGGCCCTTGCCTTTTTTCTCCTAATTCATCAGATGCGTCGTGAGCTCTCCCTCCATCTTCTATAGATTCCAGTTCGTCTGTAATTGTTCATCCATCCCCGCCGCCCACGCCACACATCTGGTTCAATTGATCATTCCTTCATTCATGTGACTTCAAGGTTGTTGTTGCTTTCGCCCTTCCCCTCAGCGCCTCTTCTTGGGGTCGACCTGCTGCGTCGAGAAGGAGCAGAACTTGTCCTTGATGGCGACGACCTCGTACGTTCCCTCCTGGTTCGCCTTGATGACCTTGCTGTGCTCCCACGAGATGTCGTGCCTGGTCTCGAGGATGACGCTGCGCTGGCCGCGCTTGGCGTTGGTGCTGCGCGTGTACGTGAACTCGAACGGTGGCGTGCCCCAGAACTCGAAGAGGATGTCCACCTCGTTGCCCTCGTGGATATCGACGCGCGAGTTCTTGCCGCGGCTGATCTGCACGCTGGGCATCGGATGGATCGTCTTGGGGATGTTGACGGCCGCGCGGCACTCGCTGGCCTTGTCCGAGACGCTCGTGATGATGAACTCGCCGGGCTTCTCGGCGATGCGGCGGAAGCTCGTCGTCTGGGACTTGGCGTGCCACTGGCCGTTGAAGTCGTAGGCGATATCGAACGGCGGCGTGCCCGAGATAGTGTACGCGATGCGCTCGCCCACGCAGTAGTCGCGCCGGGCCTCGAGCGGGTAGATGGACGGCGCGTCGAAGAGCTGGACCTGGATCGACGGCCCGCCGAGCTCGTACTTCTGCTGGCAGCCCCGCGCGTCGCGGACCGTGCGCAGGCGGAGCTGCTGCGTGCCGAGGCGCAGATGCTGCCGGGGGATCGTCATGCCGTAGTTGCGCGTGTTGATGGCCGGGATCCGGTACGTCTCGGGCGACGAGCCTGCCTGGTGCTTGATTTCGACCTCGACGTAGAACGGCGGGACGCCGGTCAGCGTGATGGGGATCACGTCCTCCTGCTCCTGCTCCTCCATGCAGTATTTGAGGGTCTGGCCGGGCTTGGCGAAGGTCGCGGTGGGCCTGGCGTTGACTCGTTGCTGGACGATGAGCGGGTGGAAATTCTTATCGCTACTGTAGAGATTATCTGCCAGGCCAGAGAACTTGTATGTGTATTCGCCGGCCCTGGAGGTGTCCATGGAGATGGTGGCCTTGGACAGGGCAGCATCGAAATCCTTGCGACTCATGGCAACCGTGCCGGGGGCTGCCTTGTGCCTGACCTCGTACTCGACGTGGTATGGAGGCGCTCCTTCGAACAAGGTCAGCATTCACGGTGCACCAACAAAGGTGAGAGAAAGAAATGAAAGAGGAGTCAGAAGGGGAAGGGGGAACGTATGCGAAACTCACCCTTGAGGTTGACTTCGAATCCGTCAATGTCGCCTTCGCAAACCTCTTGCTTGACGAACAAATCACCGGGTCCAGAGATGACGCTCTCCGTTTCGACCAGGGAAAGCTCGGGTCGCGGGAACCAGTCGACCTCGAAGGTCGAAGCTGTGCGTTCGACGACACCGGGGCATTGCTTATCCATGACATCGACGATCTCGTAGGTACCACGAGATCTAACCAAGAGGAAATCGTTGGGGTTGTTGGCGACCTTGGTAACGATATCCTTGGGCCCATCGAGGTTTCGGTATGACACCGTCCAGGGCGCCTCTCCTTGAAGACGCAGCGGCAGGCGGAGCGCGGTGTCCTCGACAGCCATGACGCTGTACTTTTGCTCGAGGAGACCGAAAGCGCCGCGGGGTCGCTGCCGCCGAACCGAGATCTTGGCCTGATCCTGGAGGAAAGTCCTGCACCCGCGCTTGTCCTGGACGCTGCTGAGGGCGAGGATGTACTCGCCACCCTTGGAGAGGGTGTCCGTCTTGATCTTGAAGCGCGAATCCTTGATGCCTGTGGCGGTCTCGGTCTTTCGCTTGCCGTCGTGGACAATCTCCCACTCGAGGTTGAAAGGCGCGTCTCCCGAGAGGGCGATGTCGACTTCGACCTCGGATTCCAGACAGGCACTGATGGACTTGTCGGGGTTGGTGATCATCGCGGAGGCGGCCGGTTTTACCACCTGCTCCAGGACCATGCCTTCGCCGGAGACGGGGAGACCCTTGTAGACATCGTCGTCGATGGTCCTGAAGACGTACTTGAAGTGGCCTGCCGTCTTGGGGACCAGCTCGAGCTGAGACCTGAGGCCATTCACGTGGTGAGACAGGTGATCGACCCTTCCGTTGGAGATGACGTCGTATCTCACGACGAAGGGCGGGGTGCCGACGAGGTCGAGGTCCACACGGAGCCCGATCGAATTACCCGCGCACTTATCGGAGATTTCTTCTGATCTTATGGACAGGTGGGGCTCGAGCGGGTTCAAGAGCAGGCACGTCGAGGGCTCGTCGATCTCGCCCTCGCAGAAGCCGCTGGAGACGGACTGCAAGGTGTAGAGACCCGGTTCTGTGACGGAGGGTCTGTCGAGCGAGTTCCTGGCGACGTGGCTTCCCAGCTGAGCCTTATCGCCATGATCACCGCTGTTGGTGACGGAGTCGATGGGCGAGAACTTCCAGGTGACGCTGTAGGAGGTGTCCTCTGTCGCGCTGGAGAGGGCGAACGTGACGGGCAGCTTGGCTGCGCGGCCCCGCGGGGCCTTGATCGGGTTCCTCAGGTCGCAGCCGTGCATCCGAACCTTGGGCCGCTCCTTGACGGAAAAGCTCTGGATCAGGGACTTGAGGGTCGGGGCGTCCGGGTCGTCGGTCGGGTGGGCGTAGTTGACGACGTTGCCGAAGACGTCATGCACCTCGTCGACGGAGTACTCCCACTCGCCCACGGTGGTCATGGATTCATTGAGGGCCACGGTGACCTTGTGAGGGCGGACCCACGACACGTCGTTTTCGTCGACAAGATCGAGGGCGGCCTGGCCGCCGAGGATGGGGGACGAGAACCCGTCGGGCTGGAGGCTCTGGAAGTGGAAGCCATGATTCTTGCCGTTGATGGTGCGACTGTAGACAATCTTGAGCGGGGGCGTCCCGAGGACCTCGAGGGAGAGGTTGGACAGGTCGCGGATGCAGCGGTCGCGGGAGTCGGACATCTTGATCTTGGCCGCAGGACAAGGAACGACGTAGGTGTCCCTAACGGCCCTCTGGACCTCGAGCTTGTACTCGTCCAAGACCTTGCCGAGCCGGTACACGCCGGGCTTCTTGACGGGGTAGTTCCAAAGGTAAGGGGGGTCCTCTGGGTCAGTGCCGTGCTCGCGGACGAGCTTGGCCAGCCTGTTGACCTCGCGAGTGGGGATCTTGATGACCTCCTCCCTGCTGGTCTCGAGGTCTAGGCGCACGATCTCGATCTCGGCGGGGACCGTTGCGTTGAAGAAGATTGGGAGGGAGGCGGTGCTGTGGGCCTTTGACAGGCAGAAGGGGACGTGCTCCGGGTTGAGGACGGCCGAGCCCTCGGGCAGGATGTTGATGATTTGCTTTCCCATGATGAGGGAGTGGTTGTTGAGGATGTTGGCGACCTTGACGTGGTGCTCGGAGACGGAGATTTCGCGGTCGTAGAGGACCTTGGCGACGCCGAGGAGCCATGCCTGCCATGGGAGCTGGAGAGGGAACGAGTTAGCCTAAGCATTGCCAAGAGAGACAAATCTTGAGGGAGGGGAAGCTCTCGAGAAATACCGGTATGTTAAACATGAGCATGTAGTTTATGACCATGTGGGAGCTGAAGATGCCGGTAACGACGAGCTGCGACAGCTCGAGCCAGGGGACGCGCATCTCCGGGAGGCCATAGCAGAAGACGAAGTCGATGAGGGTCCATTTCAAGAAGAGCCACCAGGAGGCCTCGCCCTCCTCGACGACGTGGAGCCAGTCGTAGAGCTTCCAGGCCCATAGCAGGACATAGATGCCGAAGGCGTAGAGGCGCTGCTGGGGCCCGTCGAGGAGGGTCAAGGGGATGACGGGCTCGCTGGCGGAGGGCCTTGCGGCGGCCTTTTCCGGGGCTAAGGGCAGCTTGGGGCCATTGGGGGTGAGGCGGGTGCTGGCGGCCGTGGACATGAAGGAGGCGTCTGGGAGCTCCTCGTGGTCGTGGGTCGCACTCGGTCGCCTGGTCGCCGCGTTCGGGGTTGCTGGAAACCCAGACCGCAGTCGGGGAGTGCCATGCATCGCATTCCGTGGCAGTCGAGATTGGCCGCGCTGGGAGGGGAGAATGGCGAGACGGCGAAGACGACGGCGAAGATGACCACGGCGACGGGGAGTTAGAGAAGGAGGAGGAGGAGGGGAAGAGGAGCAAAAAAAAAAAAAAAAAAATAGAGACAAGAAAAAAAAAGGCGGGAGGGTCTCGCTCCACCAGGCAGACGGGCTCACGAGCAGAGTCCGGCTTGGAAGTGGGATGATGAAGAAGCGAGGCTCATGGCAAGCCTTGGGGAGAGCGGGCGATGAGCAGCGAGAAGAATCGCCGGTTGGGGGGTTGGTTGGATGGATCGAATTGATTGATGGGTTGATGGATGGACCCAGATGGATCAATCAATCAATCGATGATCTGGCGATGTTTTTTTTTCCTCGAGGGGACTGGACACGCCCAACAAACGCGCTGCGGGTGATGGATTGATTGATTTGATGCTCCGATTCTGCCAAGTCCGAGTCTGTCCATTGAGCCTACCCTGCAGGATTAGTCATGACGCGCGTCGACCAATCAATTGATGGATCAATCCAGTATCGAGCCGAAGTTCCAGGTGCTGACGTGCTGCATTTGGCGCTATCAATTCATGCCGATCAGCGGCTGCTCAGCGCGGTCGAGCGCCTGTGGCGGAAGCGAGAGCCCTGGAGTGGAAGTACGGAAAAAAAAAGTCGGGGTCTTGAGACTTGAGTACTCTGTGTTGTGACATAGCCTACTGAATACAAGGGGAATATTCCTGCATGATTTTCATCCAGGATCCTCTGTCTTATCTCTCTCTCTCTAGGATATGCCAGTATTTCTAACCCATGTCGAGCTCTACTTGACAACGATCTAGTGCAGAGTGCTCTCTAGCAGTAGGTACGGAGTACAGTTATGGATATCAATATGTGCTTCAATACTACGGAGTAGATGTCGGAGACCAACTGCCCAGCCACCCGGGAGGATTGACTTGTGACCAATCAAAGCTCGGCAGCATCGCGACGACGATGTCATCGGACCTCGAGGCAGAGCAATTGGCCAATCACAGATTTTGACAATATTTTACCAGGTGCTCGTCTTCTTCTCTAGGGTATCTGATATAAAATGGCCTCCAATATCACTTCGGAGAGGATATAAAATGAATTCAAGTGTCAAGATGGACGGTCTGATTCTTCGCTCTCAAACCTCATGATCCTAATTCATCTCTGCTCTCATCATCATCATCGCCAGCCTCGAATCGTGAATCACAGCCATCCAGAGGCCTCTCTCTCCTCGCCCTCCCAGCATGCTCGACCTTTTCTTTTCTCCATCGTTTCTCCTCGACTCGCTCCATGATCCAGAACTGCCTACATACACCCCCATCCTCAATAGCGATACGATGCCATAGGCCAACATAGCCGTCCAATACTGATCATCCCATGCCTTATACAAGCATTGTTTGAGTATGTGAACATTGATATTAACAGCCAAGGCAGACCATGTTCCATATTCTCCGGCCACTTCTTCTGAAACATTAAAAAACCACGGCACCGCCAGCCGTCCACTCCACGCCGCTCCTCGTCACTGCTGCGTCGCACCTCAAACGCACCCTATTCAACCCCCCGGCGTTTGTCATGGACCTGGACGCACCCATCCCACCCCCTTCGCCGGAGCCTTCCACAGCCATGGCCTCCAGCCAGGAACAGGAGCCCATCGCCGCCGTCATGTCTCCGGGGCCTCGTCGCTCGACCCGCGTTGCCCGCCTAGCAGCGGCTACACCAGCAGCAGCAGCAGCATCTTCTGCCTCCCCCGCGTCCAACGCCCAGCAAGCATCCGGCAACAGCTCGCGGGCAGCCTCGAAAGAAGCTACCCCAAGCAGCCAAGGACGACGGAACCCGAAACGCAAGGCCAGCGAGGCGGTGGGCCACGCGGACTCGAGGCTGCCGGATGAATTGCTCGAGGAGGCCCTGAGACCGCTCACCGCAGAGGACATCCGAGACTGGGAGGGATGGGTCGAGCTCGAATCAGAACCAGTGAGCTATCATGAGCATCATGAGCCTTCTCAGGGGTCGTGTGCCGGCATCTGGTGGCCTACTAGTCTGACAATCGGCTTCACATCCAGGCCTTCTTCAACATCATCCTGCGCGATCTCGGTGTCAAGGACGTCAAGGCCCAGGAGATCTTCTCCATCGATCAAGCATCACTCGACTTTCTGCCGTGAGTCGCTCTGATCTCTCTCTTTCTCTCTCGAGACGCGTCAGGGATTTTGAAAAAGGGCTCATTGCTGATACGAAACCGGAAAGTTAGGAGGCCTGTGTATGGCCTCATTTTCCTCTTCCAGTACGGCCCAGGCGGGGACGAGAGCGAGGGCGACGACGACACAGGCTCTCTGTGGTTCGCAAACCAGGTAAGCCAGCCCCGGCCCCGGCCATGCTCGTCCCATTTCTTTCCTCGAAACGCAACAGCAGCGCGCTCGCGTGATTCTCACTCATCATCGACACCTGCCAGACCACCCACAACTCGTGCGCCACCGTCGCCCTGCTCAACATCGTCATGAATGCCGGCCAGGTCGAGCTCGGAAGCGAGCTCGCCGCCTTCAAGGCATCCACACGGGACCTCGGCACCGCCCTCCGCGGCCACGAGCTCAGCAGGAACAAGTTCATCAGGACCATCCACAACTCCTTCACCCGCCGCATGGACCACCTCAACGCCGACCTCGCGCTCGAGGACGAGGCCAGCAGCGCCGAGACCGCGGCGGCCAAGCGGCGAGCAGGCCGCGGCAGGGCGAAGGTCCTCGCGACGAAGGGCCGGAAGACCCCCGCGGACGAGTACGGGTACCACTTCATCGCATACGTCCCCGCCGACGGGTATGTGTGGGAGCTCGACGGCCTCAAGAGCAAGCCGCGGAGGATAGGTCCGTCATGATGACCACCCCAGCCCCCTTTTCACAGCTTCCCTTCGGCAGGATTCAAAACATGCTGACCGGGCCACAAGGCGTCATCGAGCCTCAGGCCGCCTGGACAACAATAGCCCGGCCCCGCATCGAGGACCGCATCATCAAGTACCAAGGCAGCGAGCTATCCTTCAACCTCCTCGCGCTCTGCCAAAGCCCCCTAGCAATGCACGCTCGCGCCATCGCTCAGGCCCTCGCCGCGCTGCGCCGCCTCGAGCAACAAATCGCCCAGAGGCCCGACCTCGCCGACCCTGCCGACCCGTCGACGGACCCCTCGGACGAGCAGGAATCCCGCCGGGAGACGCACTCGTTCCTCTCCCGCTCGCTGGACGAGCAGCAGCTCGCCGAGTTCAACCTCTCGGGGGCCGATGTCGACAGCGCGCCGATACCAGATTGCGTGCCCCCCGAGATCAGTCACCTAGAACGCAGCGCCGTGCTCGGGCTGCGCGAGCGGCTCGTCGTGGACGCAAAGTCGGCCATGGGCGAGTTCCGCGCCGAGAGAATGAGCATGGAAGACGACGAGCTGCGCGTCAAGGGCCGCAGGAAGGACTACGGTCGGTCCCTCCACAGATGGGTGCGCAAGCTGGCGGAGAAGAACGTTCTGGAGGAGGTCATCCAGCACTCTTGTCCATAGGCCTTGGTCATTCAGATCCCCATAGGCCGTCTATCCAGCAATTGTGCAGTTTTCGCTACCAAGTTGGTTGATGGACAGGTAACGCATAAAAAGCGCTCCTGTGTCCACCAGTCTATGTACTCTGCGTATCGCCCCTTTCGCGAAAATGGCAGTCCGGAATGGAAAACCAAACCATCTGCATGTAGGCCAATTAATCTCTCGAGTTCACCCCTAACGCGCATGGAATGCCAAAGCGAGAATCCATAATGCAACAAGTCCCAAACGCCAAGCATCCTCGGATGACTGTCGCTATGCACCATTGGTATTTCCCGCCCGCAAGAAATAATCCAAGAGAAAAAGGAAAAGAAAACGAAGAAATTAATAGCCCTCAAGGTGTGGGAGGAATTACAAGGTGCATCTGTTCTTGAACGTTTGAGACGAAAGTGCATGTGGCCTTGTCGAATCGCAAGAAGAAATTGCCAGCGGCGGGAAACATGTCTGCCGTGACCAGACTGGAGTCCGTGACGAGCTCCATGTTTTGGGGACGGACAATCCATGGGTCCAGCTGTGAACTCGTTCTGCGAGAGTCACTCCTGTCAGTCCATGAACGTCATGCCACAAGACGCAAAGGCTCCGGCAGCGACTAGAGTCGGAAAAAAAAAGGGGGGGGGGGGGGGGG
>NQYS01000002.1:1706560-1729746 GCA_003055955.1 Escovopsis sp. AC | reverse complement strand
GAGTGGAGAGAGGGGGGGGGAGGAAAATCAAAGGAGTAGGAGGAGAAAAAAAAAAAAGAGACGAAGTTTTGATAGAGAATCGGATCCATACGTTTGGAGTGCGATTAGAGGTGGGAAGGAAGTACCGAGTCAAAATGCAGGAGGGCTCCCGATGGATGCTCCGACCATCCGCTCCTTCCCAAGATTTCACCTGCAGCGCATGACGCCGGCGGGGTTGCGACTTCCGTCCTCCGACTTGTTCGGACTCAAGACCGCCTTCCTCTTGAAGCTTGAAGCTAGGTACGGAGTGATGAGCTATCCCATTCTGGGCGCTAGCGCGGGTGAGGATCTCAAGTATGACGAGAGCAGGTGCGCATTTCCCTGGAGTTCGGCACATAGCGCACGCTAGTCCCAAAGTGGAAACACTGTAAACAATGGGAAGCCGCCTTCAAGTTGGACGCGGTCGCTTCTTTTCGAAATGTCCATGTGCCTCTCGAGTCTCGAGTCTCGAGTCGGACATCACCAAGTTGCAACCACACGCCGAAGCAGTCGAGGCTCGGGGCTGTCTTGAGTCATTGTCCCGCCACGGTGTGCCATCGCCTCGCCTCGGATGCTCTATCCTTCTCTACCTGACCGATCGATCAATCAATGTCGACAAACACCCGCCCCCGCGACTTGGCTCCTATTTCCCCAGAAGACACGACGGTGATGCCGCTCACTGCTCGGCTCTGCCGTTCCTCTTCTCTACCACTATTACTAGGACCACAACCTCACTCTGATGCCTTCAAAGTGCATTCTTACTACTGCTAGATTCGAAGCAATTGGGCACCCCCCCCCCCCCCGGGAACCATTGACCCAGATTATATATCACCATTCGCCATCATATACGCACGACGCTCTTTCTGATCCGCCCTCATCTTTCAATGCTACGCGGGAAAGCCATTGTCCCCGCTCCATTCTTGCTCTGCGCTACGGCCAGCCACGAATCTCGACGACACCTCGACACTTGAGCCGAGAGAAGAGCTGGAGAGCTTGCCTGTCGCCCGCAATGGCCCACGCTCGCTTTGGCGGAGTGC
Source organism: Escovopsis sp. AC (assembly GCA_003055955.1). Taxonomy (NCBI): domain Eukaryota; kingdom Fungi; phylum Ascomycota; class Sordariomycetes; order Hypocreales; family Hypocreaceae; genus Escovopsis; species Escovopsis sp. AC. The sequence goes on along the minus strand of NQYS01000002.1, from coordinate 1,728,691 downwards.
TCGATACCCCGCGGACGACTCTTGGCGACGCGACCTACCTCGGCCAGCCCGACTTCGCCGATATCTCGCAGGAAGCCACCTTCATCTCCCCGAGCAAGGAGGATAACTTGCTCCAGCACCTTCGCAATGGAAGGGCCAACGGGGCCAGGATCGGGACCCCGCGACGCAAGGGGCTGCTCGTAGATCGACAGAATCTCCCGCCCAGCATTGGGGGAGCCGAGTTCACGCCGCTCTTGAAGTCCGCCACGAGGAATAGCTCACGTCTCATCGGCAAAGAAAACGGTGCGGGCGTCGCCAGTACACCAGCCGCGCTCTCAAGATTCGGCGACGGCGACGAGAGTATGACTCCGATCCCGCGCATGGACGCGTCCATCTTTTCCTCCTCCCGAAACCGGTCATTTGTGGACCATACGCTCCCCCAGGTCGACGCCGACGCAAGCAGCAACGATTCAACACCCATTGCGCTACCTCCGAGGAGGGCGGCCGATAAGGGACCCCTTGACGACGGGAACCAGCTTTCCCTGCGAGAGCAGGAGAACGTCATTGACAGGATCGAGAAGGAAAATTTTGGCCTCAAATTGAAGATCCATTTCCTCGAAGAGGCCCTGCAAAAGTCGGGGCCTGGCTTTAGCGAAGCAGCTCTCAAGGAAAACACCGAACTCAAAGTTGACAAGGTCACCATGCAGCGGGAGCTGCACAAGTACAAGAAGCATCTGACGACAGCAGAGAAGGACCTGGAGACGTACCGCCAGCAGGTGGTCGAGCTCCAGGAAAAGGCAAAGCGAAAGCACGCAGACGAGAACCAGCGGGCCGAGCTCGAAAAAGTACAGCAGGCTCTTGAAGAACGCGAGGCCGATATCGAGAACCTTCACGACCAACTCCGACAGGGCCAGAAGGACAAGGGTCAGCTGGAGGTTTACAAAGATAACGTCATGGATCTGGAGGCCGAGCTGCGGGAAAAGGACCGTGTCATCACCGAGCGAGACGATGAGATCGAGAACATCCGGGATAGACTTGACGAGGCCGAGAACAAAGCAAGGGACCTGGAGGAGAAGGTGGCCGAGCAGGAGGAGGCGGCATTGCACAATGAAGAGCTCGAGGAGGCCCAGGACACGATTCAAGATCTTAGGAGCACGATTCGACAGCTCGAGAAAGAAGTCAGCAACATGAAGCAGAAACAAGACGAGGCCGTCGCCGAGCGGGAAAGGGCGGAGCAAGATCTGGAAGAGCTTCAAGAGGAGATGGCGAACAAGTCGGTGGTCACCAAGGGTCTATCTCGGCAGATCGAGGAGAAGGTCGTCAGGCTGCAGGACGAGTTAGACAAGTCTGGTCGGGAGTGCGCCAGCCTCGAAAAGGAGCTCGCGACAGCAAATCACCAGAATCATGAGCTCAAGACCGCGCTGAGTGATGTACGCAGAGAACATGGCGGCGTCCAACAGGAGCGCAAATCATTCTCTGCCAAGATCAAAGAGCTGGAGACGGAGCTCCTCGCTCAGGCCGACGCCAAAGATCTGCTGCAATCCCGTCACGACTCTCTGACTATGGAGTCGTCCTCCCTCCAACAAGATGTTCGGAGACTGGAAAACGAGGTTCGAGATCTCTCAAAGAGCCTTGCTGAAGAGAGAGCGTATGGCGTCGAGATCGAGAAGGACCTGCGTGGGCAGTACGAAGACGAGCTTCAGCGACTCAATCTCGAGGTATCCGACTTACAGGCCGAGATTCGCGAGAAGGACAATCTTTACGACAACGACAGCGAGAAGTGGGAAACGGCGAGAAAGAAGCTTCTTTCCGATCGCGACAGGGCCGAAGAGAAAGCTGCCGGGCTACAGCGCACGATAGACCGACTCCGCGACGCAGAGGGCGCAATCTCCAGCAAGGAATCGAAACTCCAGGAAGCCATCCAGAGCGAGATGGAGCGACACAAGAGTGAGGAGGGCGTCTTGAACCGCCAGATCAATGATCTGCACGATGCCCTGGAGACTCGCCAAAATCTGCTCACAACGCTCCGCAACGAGCTGTCCACGATTCGCGACGAGCTTCGACAGACCCAAATCGACTACCAGACGCAGGTGAATAAGGTAGTAGCACTGGAGAACGAAGTGGAGGTGCTGCGTGCCAATATGGCCGGTGCTGGATCCGCCAAGGCCCAAGAGGTCGAGGCCGCGAAGAGGGAATGCGAAGTTCTCAAGCAGCAGCTCAGGAGACTGCAGGATGATTTGGACCTGGCGCGTGTGACAAGTTCGACCACGGAGCAGACGGCTCAGCAATCCACCGAGTCCGTGACGCGGCTCAGATGGCAGCTGTCTGACGCAAATACTCAGCTGACCAGGGCAGACAAGGACAGAGAGGCGCTCCGAGAACAGCTGGACAAGATCGGGGCGGAGCTACGATCCGTCCAGTCGTCACTGGCAGAAGCAAACGCCGAGCGCGAAGAGCTCAATGTTGAGCTTCGCCGGATTAAGTCGCACGACAACGAGACTCATCGCGTCGACCAGGATCGCTTGGATCTACGAGCGGCTAAGATCAAACTCGATAACGAGGTTCGGCGCCTCAAAGACGAGAATAAGGCATTAGCCGAGCAGCGAACCGCCATCGAGAAGGTCCTTGAGGAGGAGATCGAGAAGGCTGCCGAAGAAGAAGAGCGTCTCAGCCAGGAGATCCTCGACCTCCAGAGCAAGATCCGATCGTCGTCGTCGTCCGAGACGCAGGACATAGCAACGGCCCGGAGAACAATCCGCGAGCTGGAACGCAAGATCGAGACCTACCAGGCACAGCTCGCCGAGGCTCCCCGACACGACGGGTTGGAGGGCAGCAGCGAGATATTAAGCGTTCGACGGGATCTCACTTCGGCACGACAGAAAGAAATTGATGCGTTACAGCGCGAGTCATCCTACAAGGACACCATTAAGGGCCTGAAACGGCAGGTGTCTGAGCTGGAGCGCCAACTGCACGAGAGAGAAGTCTCCAGGCTGATCATGTCACCACGATCCCCTTCGGGCGGGCTGAGCCAGCGCAACGAGGAAGAGCTGGCAGCGTTGCGGGAGCAGCTCAAGAGCGCCCATCAGTCCATCTACGATCTGAAGTCGAAGAATCGCGACGTGGAGAAAATGGCGATCGAGGCGGCGCAGGAGCTCCAGGGCCAGCTTGAGGATGTTGAGGACCAGAAAGTCGTCTTAGAGGAGGTCCTCGACGAAGCCAAACAACAGGCTGAGGAGACAGCCGAGCTGTACGAGAGGACACTTCAGCGGATGAAGCAGAAGTTAGAGAAGGCAGAGCGCGAGCGCGACGCCGTGGCGGCAGCCCACACGGAGACCGACAACCAAGGCAAGCGTTTGCGCAAGAGTCAGGCCGAGATCGAAAACCTGGAGCACGATGTGCTGCACCTGCAGGAGGTGATCGATGAGCTCGTGGCCTCCGAGGAGGCGTCGCGCCGCAAGCTCGAGCGAGCGCGTAGCGAGCGCGCTGCTTATCGCATGAGCGCCGAGAAGCTCCAGAGGGATCTGCAGCAGCTCAGAGCCAGGATGGAGACGAGCGAGCCAGACGGGTTGCGGCAGAACGGGACTAGCGAGGCGCTCGAGACGCTGGTGCGCGCGGCCGAGGGCGCGGAGGAGAGGCACAAGAAGGAGCTCAAGGGCATGGTCATGCAGATGGGATGGATGCAGCGGCGGTGGGAGCGGGAGGCTTCGCTGCGCTCGGACGCGGCTTACGCCAAGAAGTTTCTCCAGCTGCAGCTTGACGTCGCGAATGCCTGGTAAGTCTCATCTGATCTTCACCGGAAAATACGAACTGCAAGGGGAGGGGGGTGTTTTGTTTCAGAAGAAGAGGCAGGAGAAGAAGAAGAAGCTAACCGCGTGGGCAGCAACAATGCTCAGCTGCGGGAGATGGAGCACATCCGCACCAACCTCCTGCAAAGCCGCAAGCCGCTCGCGCCCCTATCAGCTGCGACCGGCAGCAGCAGCAGCAGCAGCCGCGGATCGGCGGCGGACCCGGCGCCCAAGGCCAAGGCCAAGGCCAGGCTCAAATCGTTCCTGCTCATGGCGCGCTTCATCGCGCGCATGCGCATCGCCGCGCGCGGGTGGGCGGCGCAGGAGATGATACGCAGGAAGATTGCCGAGGCCGTCGAGGAGAAGCGCAAGGCCAAGCGGACCAAGCTGTTCAAGGTGGTGCGCGCAGAGGAAGCCTGCTGAGGCCTCTCGACTCCTTGAGCACGGCCACCGACAGGAGTCTGGCGTCTTTTTTTCTTTGGCTTCTTGAATCTCACTCGAACTCACACACTTGCGAACCCTGGCTCAATACGCTTGGGGAGCACGTACACAGTGTTGTCGGTCTTCTCTTTTCGGCCTTTTACTTTAAGTCATTGGTTTCTTCTGGACATGGGGGTTTGGGTTTTCCAAAAGGTTTCCAACATGAAGCCGTTCATACATTGATGGAATGAATAGCAGGTGGTCAGGGTCGGTCGGTGCTTACACAATGATACACACACACATACCTACCTTCATATAGTACCCATCCAGGATGCCTCTCGAAGCAGGTGGAGGGAATCGGCGTTGGGTGGAAAAGACAGCGATGGGCCCATGGGCCCCTTGTAATCGTACAGACTTGTTGAACAACGGGGGCATGGGATGCAGAGAAATACGATGGATACCGTACAAGCAATGCATGGAGCGGAGACGCAGAGTCAACGGCTGGTTGAAAAAAATGCTGTTTCCATGATTGTTTTGAAAAGGGGCAGTAGACATTTTCCACCCTAAAGCATTTGCTTGGGCATTTCAGTGAGAATATCAGAGCAAAGAGGGAATGACGTTCCAAAAGAGATCGAGAAAAAAAGGAAAAGAGAACGAAAGCAGCAAGAGATGGGAAGGCAAGGAAAACACCCAAGACACCCCCTGCCATCTAGATTGGTTTCACAGAAGACAATAACAGCAACGACGACAGCATCAACGACGGCAACTCCAGCAGCAACATCGGCAGCAACAGCAACAGCAACGCTCATACGCAGGGCCAAACCGAACAGGCATCCTCAGGAAAGCAACCCAAGCAGCAATCAAGTCTCGGAGCAGCGCCAAAGAAGAAGTGATAGAAAAACACGCAAGAGACATCTCATTAATTAATTACATGACGAATAACAGATTCGTATCTGCAATTATCCAATGTCAGTGACACGCAGCATTGGCGGAGAACCAGACGGCGGCGCCGGACAACTTACTCAGCGGATGGCTACAGGACAGCTGCGGCCTCTGCGTGTACTTGGTTGCCAGCTCGTCGCGGATGCTGTTGAGCAACTGGACGTAGCTCTGCTGCGGGTTCTTCTTGAGCGCGGTGACAAAGGCCCACGACATGGCGCCCGTGGCCTGGGAGGCAATTGTGGCGTCGGCCCTGCGAGAGAGTAAGTATTCTGAGTATACCAAAGTCTTGGATTTCCGCGGGAAAACGAATGTATGCTTGGAAGACGGGATCTGGTTGTCACTTACGATGTCTGATCGTCCTTGCTTCCGGACCACATGACGACGTCTGCGGGAGAGGTCTTGGTCGCCAGCGCCCTATGGCGCGCCTCCTCGCCCGTTGTTGCCTTCTTGAAGAATCCGATGATGTTATTGGCCACGCCGCCGAGGTCGCCCTGGCTGTACGAAGAAATGACGCCGAGCAGGCCCTGACCGGCCTCCTTGGCCAGGTTGGGCTCCTTGAGGATGCCCTGGGTGGAGTAGATGTAGGGAAGGTCGAGGGCGGTGCCGGAATGGCATGAGTCGAAAATGGCAGTCAGCCTCACGCCGGCCTGCAGGGGGCTGACCATGATGCGGTGCATCTCGTCGTCGGTGATGTGGCCGGTCTGCCGGAAATCCACAGGGTATATGACCTCGTCGTAGCCGTCCGCCTCATCGCCGTCGAGATCCTTGGTTTGCCCTCCGTGCCCTGGTATTTAACGGTCAGTACAAAAGGCGCCCAACAGATTGACTTGCACATTGGAATTACTCTGCTCAGGGGGTCCCAGTACGTACCGGAGTAGTGGAAGAACAGGGAGTCGTTCGGCCGAGCGTCCTTGACCAGCCAGTGCATCGCCCTCAGGATGTTCTGCTTGGTCGGCTGGCTCATGGGGTTCTGCTGATCGTCTGTCAAGATGACCATGTCCTCCCTCTTGTAGCCGAACTGCTCCACAAGATAGGCCGTCATATTCCTGACATCGTTGATGCATCCGCGAAGCTGACCTCGCTGGCCGAAATAGTTGATGCCGATCAAGAGCGCTTTTCGGCGGCCGGTGCAGTTGGAGTACTCGAAGGCATAGTTGTGCGGTGCGCCCTGGCCGAAGCTCTGGGGACCGGCCGGAGGGACTTGGGGTCCACCAGGTCCGCCCGGTCGTGCTTGAGAGTAGTTGCTCGGAGGCGGATGGCCGGGCGCAGGCATACCTTTCGGGACACAGGGTCAGCACATGCGATCCGAGGGCGCCGAGGAGGGGCGCGAAGACAAGACGACATACCTGGCCGCGTATTGTAGTTGGGCTGAGGAGGCGCATTATATTGACCGTATGGCTGGGCGGGTGGATGTTGTGGAGGGTGTTGTGTTTGCTGTGGCTGTCAAGGCGATGTCAGCATCAGCAGGCTGAAGATTGTTGCTTCGGCTTGCAACAGAAAAGGACCGGGAGTTCTTCATCATACCGGATACGCATACTGCTGCTGTGGAGGAGGTTGATGGTAGCCGTAGCCCGGCTGAGGGGGCGGATGGTGGCCTTGCGGAGGATATCCGTTGGCGTATGCGGGCTGCTGGGGACTGTGACGGGCGGACATGTGGTCAGCGAAGAGTGGCGCAACAAGGCACGGGTCGCGATCATGGTTCCCTGGACGTGTATTTCGCAGCAGGAGACAAGTGGACGCAGACTCTCTTGGGGCTTTGGGGGACAGCTCATACGGAGGGTAGTAGCCGCCGGGATGGAATTGGTGCTGGGGCATCGCAGCGTAGCCGCCACCTCCGTAACCTGGATAGCCCGACATTTCTCTTCCGGGCGACAGAGATGGGAAGAGGTCGAATCGTTTGGTATTGGATCGCGCGAGGCAGGCGGTCGATGGGGACGCTGACGTCTGCGTGCGATTCGTCGGGGCTCGCGTCGGGAGAATGAGTCGAGCGCTGGGGGACGGTCGAGCGATTCGGCGCAGGCGATGGCGGGATCGACGGGCTTCGAATCGTGCCGGAAGGGCGGATGCCGGTGGATCTAGGGGGGACAGAATGCCGGCAAGATTGCTCGCCGCCTTGCTTTCTTTCTCTTCGGTGTCGAGTCTCCTTCTTCTTATTCGCGTTTTTTTCTTCTTCTTTTCCTTCTTTGAGATGTGTCTTGGTTGTTCTTCTCTAAGTCTTGCTCTCCTTGAAAGTCTGCCTCGGCCTGTCGCTCTGGGTCTGGCAAATGGACGAATACGGGCGAAATAACAAACACGCAAATTGTCGGACTTTCTGCTGCTCCCTTTGCCGGCCGAAGTCTTTTTTATCTGGATTTGTCTGAGGGAGGCCTTGGAGAATGACGTGAGGTCCAATTACACTCCAGGGGGGGGAGGGGGGGAAGAGAGAGAGGGGGGGGGGGCGTGCCAGAGGGAGGGCTGGGTCCTTGTCGAGCGATTTGAGACAAATCGGCGTATCTCCCGCTGAAAAAAAAAATGATGCGAACGAGCAGCCGCGGCCGGTCTATTCGAGGATTGCAAGGATGTCTTGGGCCTGTGCTCGGTACCTGTACTCCGGACGCCGGCGTCCAGTGTTTGGGGAGGGGACTGGCCAACAAGGCGGCGGGTTCGCGGATGTGATTCGTCTGGGACAGGTTCTCTTCTCTCGTCCTAGCATGGAAGCCTGGCTCGAATCGACAAAAGTTCCCCTGGTACGGAGTAGTACCTTGTGGAGGAAGATGTACGGAGTGCTCCGTACTCGTAGGCGGTCTGGTGTGGACGTCAGGACGATTTTCCGCCGATGAGGGGACGAGAAACGAGAGACACCAAGAGGCAGGAGGAGGAGGAGGAGGAGGATATGTATATCACGTACGAGTAAGTAATTCGTACGAGATGGCGAAGATGGATCAAGCCTTTCTTGTCTTTTTTTTTTTTTCACTTTCGTTGCCTTGGCCTGGGTAGTAGTAGGTCGTATTGTCTTGTATCTTCAACTCGTCTTTCCTTTTCCAGTGGCGTGTCTTGTCTTTTCTCCCTTTCCTTTCCTTTCCTGTCTTGGCTTGGCTTGGCTTGTCTGTCTTCAAAGTTGTCCTCTGGTGTGTTCGTCTTCCTCCTCTTGGTGCTCTTGGTGTTCTTGGTGTTCTTGGTGCTCTTCTCTATTACGGTAAGCTCCACCCAAGTCTTGTGGATTGGTAATCGCAGGCAGCGGCGTCACAGGAAAAGAAATCGAAGTAGAGAAAAACTGATCATAAAAGGTGACACCGCACCAAGGCGTGCATAGTAGCCCCCGGTCCGACAAAGGTGGTGGTCGAGAAGGACACTGCAGGGAAGCAGGGGGATGGACAGACAGCCCGGTATCACGGATAAGGCAGAAAGCTTCAGGGGCGGCCGACCTGCTTCGATGCCGTCGACTCGACAGGTCTAAGCCGGATCCGCTCAGCTTCGTGATGCATGCGCGAGGTGGAGAGAAAGAGAGAAAAAAAGGAAATGCATGGTGGTGATGCTCTCTTGGAGTCTCTCGTCGGAGTTGGAACTGATGAAGTTCGAGTTGGATCATTGAAGTCGTTGCGGTGGCCGATGCGAGAAGGGAGGGGAGCGACGGAAGGCACGATCCAGGCCTTTCCAGAAGAGGACTAGCCCTAGAGATGGCGGGGCTGCATAGCCGCGCGATGCAGGTTTTATCTAGTCCGGATTGGGTAGCATTGGCAGGAAGATGGGCAAGATCAAGATCAATGCGCGCGCTGTGCCGTCACGGCGGTGCCCTCAGGCTGTTGTGGGGGAGGACGGCTGCCGTGCTGCGTCTCCGTAGTGCCATGATTGATAGAGGTGTTCCTTCCTGATTGATTCCGACAGCTCCTGCTCGTGATGCCGCCCCTAGGAAACCACTCTAGTCCCAATATAGAAGCATCTTGCACAGACCATCCTGGCCAATCAGCGTCCGATCCGCGCGTCTCGGCCATTCAAAGGGCCTCGGCTCGTCTGCGGTCGGCGATGGCACACTCCATACCTACAGGCACTCCATTCCTCTCAACTCACCAGCACACGGGGCACGGGGCATTGAGATGGGATGATCATGGAGATCGATCTGTCTGGAGGGACTCGGAGACGCAACTCAACGGCTGGCCCTCTCGCTTTGACGCTGCCAAACTTTCCCCCAACCACTGCTCGCCAGCACGCACTCCGACTTGTCATCTCCTCACTGGATCCTCGGAGACCGTCAAGTCCACCAATCCCTCTTGTACTCGTACTCGTATGTATACACACAAGGAAAAGGGATGCCGCGTGCCGGGCCATCTTCCATCGATGCAACAAGGCCCACCTTGCCCGCCTCCGCCGTTGGTCCTGACCCTTGTCTTCCTTGTGCCTGATCAGCTGCTCTCCCCGATGGATCGAGCGCAATGTCCGTGGTCCTCTCAGCTCGCAAAGCATTGCCGTGCCGGTACCGGTACATACCCTCGATTGTCCAGCCTGCTCGTGTCTCGTACCGGTTACGGAATACCTGTGCAGATACCGGTAGTATTACCGAGTATCCATAGCCAGGCGCCAGGCGGGTGGCGGGTATCCGTCGAAACCCTCTCTGCGCGGCAGCAGCTGGAGGCGCGCGCTGTCGTCCCCGGCCGCGGCAGGCTGTCAGAGGCGCCGTTGCATCGCGGGACAGCAAGCCGTAGATTTCCGGATCATCGCCCACTTCGGTGGCCGCAGTTCCATTTCCAGTAGGTTTCTGAGACCTCCTGAGCTGCTGATACACGAACGAACGCCGCACCCGTCATATGTCCGACCCAATCCAGACATCGTGGCATCCCATCACCCCACGGAGTGCCCGATGCGGGACGACCAGCGCAGTCTCAACAGCGACCCCACCCCGTCACTGTCACCGTGCAGCACTGGGCAACAAATCATGGCGGTGCTTTATTTCTCCCCTTTTCGGCTTTCCCCCCCTCTCCATTCTTTTCCTCCTCCTCGTGTGTGTGGATGTATATGTGTGTGTGCGGTTCGCCGAGATTCTTCACCTATTCTTTTTTCCATGCTCTTCCTCGCCTTCAGCCTCCCGTTCCGTTCCGCAGAGCCGAGGTGCTATATTGGTGATTGTGGCGCTCACAAGTTCCTCTGTGACCATCTCCGAGGCCCCTCCGTCTGTCAAGTCCTCAGCCCGGAGTCGGCCATGCTCCCAGTCTTGCCATCTTCAGTCCTTCACCCATCCTGACTGCTTCGCCGACCAATTTTCTCGAGGATCAAGCACCAACGAGATGCGGTGCCTCTTCGACAACATCAGGGGCCGACTTCAGCACAGTCTCTTCTCGAAGATTCGCAGCTCCGCCGGGCCCGCGAGCAACGGGGCATGCTCTGGATAATCTTCCTCGAACTTGGACACCCGAATAATCTCATATCCCAGCCGCAGGTACCACGCATTCATTCTCGCCTTTCGGGGGTGAATGAATGCTGTCGGGTAGAGGAGATCCAGCCCCGCCGATGAGCATCCCAGCTCCAGGCATCGCTTCTCGGCAAACGCCATCAGATGGCGCGCCAGGCCGAGTCCCTGGTATCTCTCGTCCAGCGCGAGCATGCCGAGGAACCCCGTGGTGGGTGACTGCTGCTTCACGTAGATGCAGCCAACCAGCTGTTGGCCCTTGGGGTTTTTGTAGTAGAGGGATTCGTCGGCAGACGGGGCGAGAGGAGCCGTCGTGCTCCCGGCACCGAGGAAGCCCAGGACCAACTGCCCGCCCTGGAGCATCTGTGCGACCTCGTCTGCCGATGTCCGGCAGGCGCCCTTGTCCCAGATGCCCGCTTCTGCCTCTAGAAACACCGCATTGATGAGCCGTACGATGGCTAGGACCAGTGACGCATCCTTGGCGGCGGAAGCGTCGGGAATGAGAACGTCGAGCGAATGCTTTGTGCTGTCGAGAGGGGCATCATTGCCGTTCGCGGCCTTTCGAGATCCAGCGGAGACAGCGGTGGTGCTGCTTGCTGGGCTTGCCGGAACAGAGACGGTCATGATTGCTCGATGTGGTGGTGGTGGTTCACGCTGAAGCGACTTTAAGACGAGAGAGCGACTCGTTCCGGGTGACTGATGACTGATGACCGAGAACTGGAGACCACTGATTCCAGAGCAAGCTGCGATTTGATCTTAGCGCGACCCCAGATATATATACTCCGTAGATATCCACGAACTGGTGCCGTCTTCCGTGCAGAACAGCCATCAATTCATACCGTCCTCGTACTCGTTTGTACGAGTACTCGCAGCCACGGCTCCATCCTGTTGAAATGGCGGGCTGCATCTCGATGCCATCAGACCTGTTTCATCTCGTCCATATGAAGCCGGCGGCATGGGCTTGCCCGTGAGATGGGGAGGCTGGAACATCGGGGGCCTGACGACGCCCAGGGATTCGGCCAAATCATAGTCGATGGGAAGCGATCGGCGAAGGTCCTGCGGTCCCCGGATTCCTGCAGGCACTAGGGAGTGCTCCGTAGAAGAGATCGCGATCAGCATTCAGAGCTGCAAGACGCCAAATCAAGAGTGTTTGTGGGAGTCTCCCGATCCCAAAACTCTCTTCCCAGGGCTCCCAGTCAGTTGGCATCTCGTGTTCGCTCTCTAAATATTTTTTTCCCTCCACGGGCTCTTTCTTCATTTGGAATGGAAACTGATATTTTTTTTTATTCTTTTTTTTTAAAAAAAAATTTGAATCAATAATTTTATCGAGGCGCCACTGCACCTCGCGGGTGCTCTTTCCATGTGGGAGGCCCAACATGCAGAGGGAAGGGGCGCTGCACCAAATGGCGATCGCACTTGCCGAGCGCAGCCACAGCACTCAGAAGCGGGAGGTACCCGCAAGTACTCCGTACTCCGTACCTTCCGCTATAGCATCGACCTGAGTCCGCCTCGCACTTAAAGTGACGCCTCTGCCGTTCGTCTCAGGGAACTTGTTATGTGTACTTACATCATTGATCGAGTCGCTGATTGATTGATCCATTGCGTTTGCCCTGAAACCTCCAACCTCCAGCCCATCCCGCTCGTTCGGATTCCCGCCTCCAGCCTCTTCTCTCCCCCCCTCCCCCCTCCCCCCCCCTCCACGCTCCACGCTCCACGCCGGGCACCGTGTGATCGTCCCAACTCCGATCTTGTCATCTCCTCATCTCCTCATCCCGTCTCGCATCCCGGCCTCCTTTCTCTAGGACCTAGCTTCGCTCATTTCACACCACCGCCATGCCATCTTGAGAGAGATTCACAGCACGCCATCCTCGCTGCGGCCTCCCAGTGCGCTTCACATCATCCTTACCGGTATTGGGATTCGTGCAACTACTAGCAACTACTGCTACCTAGGACGTCTTCACAATCCCTCCATCGCCAGACTAGGGTCCCGGTAGCCCCTTACAGCAGTTCGAGCATGGGTGTGAGTCTGAGGCCTGATCGGCAGGCCGACATCCTGTCGACTACCATCGACAGCGAGCTCGAGTTCGGACCACTCAGCCCGTCCAGCGAGTATATTGAGGAGATAAATGGCCTGATCCATCCTGTCGACGTCCTCAGGCGCGCCGGCTACACCCTGCAGAAGCTCTCCCCCGAGGATATTGATCAGAAACGACGCTGTTTCAGGTGCAATCGCAGTCCGTCCCCATGCCCGCCGTCTACATGAGCTCTCCTCATAGGAAATGCGAGTACTGACAGGAAAGATGCACAGAATGGCTGAAGAAGCCGAGACACGGCGATGGTTCCAAACAGACGCCGAAACAGAAGCCCCTCAGGGTTAACAACCCGGAGTCATCTGATGCCACTTCATCGCAGGACCAACAGCGCCAGCGGATCCGGTGTAGATACCATGAAGGCGGAGTTCTCCAAGGGGTGCGCACCCGAGGCCCTCCCTCATCTCTTTCTCCTTTCTCTCCCCCCCCTTTCCTCCTCCTTTCCCCCTTTCTCTTCCCCCTCCATCTAGCCAAACGTCAGAGGCGTCTCGATTGAAAAGGGGGCAAGCAATAGCCACATCGATGGGGAGACTACGTACGGCGAACTGACTTTGTTGAATTTTTCCTAGAGATGGACTTGCTGCAACGGCAGTACTTTTGCCCCTCCCTGTGTCGGAAACGAGGAGCACACGCCGCGGATCTACGCCCAAGGTGAGCTCGAGAGGCAATGGAACTTCTTCCACACGCCTCCCTTCAAACCCAAAAAGAGCATGTCACCCGCCGCCGCCGTCGTCATTGACTGCGAAATGGGCACAAACATGTACGGAGAGTCGGAGCTCATCCGCGTCTCCGTCATCGACTACTTCTCAAGGGCCATTCTCCTCGACAGCCTGGTTTGGCCGGATGTGAAGATGGTCCACTACAACACCAGGTTCTCCGGTGTGACGCGGCGAGCCATGCAGGATGCAAAGAAACAGAGGACATGCTTATTTGGGCGCGCGAGCGTGAGGAAGCGAATATGGGAATTCGTCGGGCCGCAGACCATTGTGATAGGGCACGCCGCGCACGGCGACCTCGCTTCTCTGCGCTGGATCCACGCTAGGGTCGTCGACACCCTCATCATCGAGACCCGGAACAGGCCGCCGCCGCCTCGCAAGGAAAAGGATGAGACCGCCCCGAAAGATGACAACAAGGGCGAAGAGGAACAGGAGTCGGAAAATGAGGCGGACAAAGACGTCGAAGTCGTCGCCGCGACCAGCGTCGCAGGGGTCGGCCAAAACGAGCAGCCGAAGGCCGGCGAGGAGAGGAGGAAAGAAGGGGGCTTAAGCCTGAAGGCTCTGGCCCAGACATATCTAAGCAGGACCATCCAGATTAAAGGTCAAGGCCATGATAGCGTGGAGGATGCCCTCGCTACGAGAGACATCCTTCATTGGAACGTTGTGGATATTATGCGGAAGAAGAAGAAGGCAGCAGAGGATGACGATGATGACGACGACGAAGATGACGGCGATGATGGTGATGATGATGATGATGATGAGGACGAGGAGGAAACCTTCCAGGTTGCATGAAGTTGGCAATCTTGAAGGCCTCAGCAGTCCCTATTCTTTGCAGGCACGGTTGGGAAATGGCGAGGCCCATGGATAGTCATCTCCGCACAATGTAGTTCATATATTGCAGAAATGTTACAGATACTGATCAAACATTTTCATCATTCATCATGACCCTTTTTTCTTGTGTCCACGTCAGCCCGTACCAAAAAGTCCCCGCAGCCTCACATCAATCCCTGGAGTTATCTACATGCCAGGGCCCCGGATCTATCTCGTCATTCTAAGGGAAACCAGTATCTAGATAGAGAGAGCTTGTAGATATGCCGTGTCTAGATTGCGATCCAATGTCTCAAGCGTCATCCATCTTGACGTCTCCGTTGGCCTGCTCGGCTCTCATCTGGTAAGCCATCATGGCCCACAGGAGCCGCAAAGCCGCCAGCCTCTCCCGCGTATCGAACAAGTCGTGCCACGGGCTCCTCCACGCCGAGACCTTGCCCCAGCTACGCTGCGACACATCCGGATCAGGGGCACCGTCCAGGACATCCAGTAACCTCTTCGGGATCCGGACGCGCATGATCGAGATGTGGTGGAAAAGCGAGCTGACAACAAAGATGTCGTCGAAGCCGGCGCCCTTGCGCGTCCCGATCGTCTCGTAGCGGGCCTTCTGGTCCCAGGTAAGCGCGGGCGGCCGCACCATGCGATAGTTGTCGTATATGGACATGGTTTTCCTCGATTTCTTGGCGAGCCGCCTCAAGGCGCCCCTTTGGTCTTCGTCCAATTTGGCATCCTTGTCTCCTTGGAGAGCATCCTTCTCAATCTCGCGGCCAATCGGCCCGCCAGTGCCGCCACCCCACCTCGGCTTGGTCGTCCACCAACGTCCTTCGCCAAACCTGCTCTCCGACTTGCCCTCGCGCGCCCTATGCTGGGATGTAATAAGAGCGGCGACGACCTCCCGCGCAAGGTCCAAAGCCTGAGCAGTCTCGGGACTCGGCATCGTGTAGTCCACCGTGGGCCGTGCGCTGACCGCAGCCACGGGCCCGTACACCAGCCCGGCGCGGGCTGCCTCCCGAGTCGTCGGGCTCTGGAAGACAAATTGACAGCTGGATGCGACATACGACTTGCGCGAGAGTGGGTGATCGTTGGGGGATGATAGGTGTAGCCTGGGTTCCGAGCGTGCCATTGACACATTGCAGCCGAAATCATAAGACACGAACTTGACGAAAGCAGCGACGAGGTAGAGACGGAACTCAGGAGGCATCGCGCCGCCGTCGGCAGTCCTCTTGCTTCTCTGCTTCAGCGCTGCTTCGGTGGAGTTTGCTCCTTCTTGTGTCTGCGGTCGGGCCTCCCCAGACTGTGCATCGTTCTCAGATGGGCTCTTGTCCGGTGGAGGCGGCGTAGCCGAGGCTTGCGTTGGGTCATCCCAGAAATTGGTGAAGAGCTCAAGGCAACGAAAGAGCTCGTAGGCGTTGCCGAGACGAGGTTGTCGCTGCCCCTTCGGAGGTTGGATCCTGCGGACGGTCCGGAAAGCATCTTCGTTGTTGTTTGACAGCTCTCTGAGACGCTCGAGATAGATCAAGCACCCAGGGGAGAGGCTTCCATTCCTGAGGGGTCTGCGCGAAGCCTCACTCATCTCCTGAGCCTCGTCCGGCGTCAAGCGTTCCCAATGCTCAAAGTCCGGTATGCAGGAGGGGTCCGGAATGAGGTCTCTGGCATCGACATCGAGCTTCAAATCGAGACCGATAGCAGAAAGGCCGAGCGGCCCCAGCGCAGCAGTAGAGCGACTCGTGCTCTTCAGCAAGGTGGACAAGGCCTCTGTGGGGTCAATGGATGCGCCGTCGTGCGCGGGAGGCTGGTAGCGAGGAAGGCATATCGGCGTTGGGGGTGGAATATCTTCCGGAATCACTCTTTTCTGAGCCGCGATATTGACTAGGAAGAGCGGCGGGTCAGAAGCAAAACGAGACGAGCGGTCCACGTGGAGATCCGGGACGAATTGTCAAAGACCATTCTCGGGGCAGGGGAAGAGACAAGAGACCTACCAAAGTTGGAAAACGGTCCAAGCATATTGAGCTTGTAGAACGAAACGTGCTCCGAAATGGCAGGGCGCTGCATGTACTCTGGGCTCGGGCCTGGATATATGTATGGATATACGGATGGCCGCTCTTTCTTCCACTGCAGAGATGCAGGATGGAGCTACCGCGGGAGCCAAGCCGATGCAGGTCAATTCACCCAGCTTACGAATCAGCAGCCGGTCTCAGGGACGTAACGGTACGAATAGAGTCGTACGCCCGCGGGGAATGCACGACCGTCGAAGGCGAGTGCGGTTCAGCCAAGTGCCGAGCGAGCGAACTGGGGGTCCGGCCGGAGAGGACGCGGGGGCGGGCGCGGGAGCGGGATCGGGATCGGTGGCGGGATCGGTAGCGGGATCGGTAGCGTCGGACTGTAGCTCGCTTCGGGGTACCTGCAAGAAGAGACGGCCTTGAGCTTGGAATCAATGGACGGATGCAAGGGATATCCGAATATGGGACAGGTGATTGATGGATCGAGGAACTGGGCGGGACGTGGAATGGGGAGGTGACGGGAGGTAGGGACTCGGAGGGGGAGCGAGAACGAGCAGAACAGAGCTGACAAAGCTGGCTGGCTGGCTGGCTGGCTGGCTGGCTGGCTGACTGACTGCAAGTCAAGTCAGCTCCGAGTTTCTGCTGCTCGCTCAACAGACCTGATGAGCTCGGAGCTCCATTCTGCTGCTCCACGCTCGCTCACTGGCCTCGCCTCGCCCACCTACCAGCACCACTAGTTTGGGAGACTTGCATGCCTACTCCGTACTCCGTACTCCGTACATACAGGTACGAGTACACCGAGGGGGCAAAGCGGGTCCGGGTCATGCGATGGGGTGGATCGCGGACCGATGGTCGTTGGTCCCCGCTGGCTGGTTCGCCGCGGGGGGGGGGAGGAAATGCTGCGAGCAAGCAGATCGGGTCATGGATAAGAGGGTGGGAGGATTCGGGTCGTCTCTCTGGCGAGTTTGTCCTAGCCAATTGCCACTCGGCGTCGACCTGCTCTCGGGGGGGTAAAAAAAGAAATATCTAAGCTCCATCATTGATTGATTCACCGGGCCACCGGGATGCCATCGATCATTGCTCTGGAAGAGAATGGGGCAAGAAAGAAGATGCATGTACTCTCGAAGTGTGGAGGGGTGAAGGGCATCAACAAGAAAGACTTGGGGATGGAGGAGGAGAATCGAAGCGGCTTGATGCATGAGGCCACGATTGAGAGGAAAAAGCATTGACGCCTTGAGGGAATTAATAAAAAAAAAAGAAGAACTCATAAATTAATGAACCAAAAGGAAGGAAGAGGTGGGAAAAGAAATCCGTCAAAAGGCAAAAAGGGAAGGGACGAATGACAATCCAGGCGGGACCCAAGCTTAGATGCAGCAGGAGGCAAGCGCGGGTGCGGTGCATGCCGTGTTGGTTCCAGGAAGTGAGATTTACCTTCCCAGGAGCTGACGCTAAACAGCTTGAACTTGGTGGGGGAAGGAGGGGAGGGACCTCTCTCCCGAAGCCAAGTTTTGGCCCCACGTCTGTTCATGGCCCCCGGGAGAGTACCTTGATGCACGGCAGCTCACATACATTATACTACTAGGTAGGCAAAGCAGAAGGCCAGCGGATCATATGAGCAGGTCTCGTGGATTAGGGCCAAAAGCAAAGCAAAAGCATGGGGAGATCCTGGGTCCCCGGTACAGACACTGCGAGGAATCTCCAGGACGCGGCGGACGATCCATCAATCAATTCATGGTCGCTGCTACTGTCCGAGAGAGGCAACGACACAACTTGGTAAGTAGGAAAGGGCAGGAGGCACGGTGCACTTCTACTACTCCATACATACGAGTAGTACTTCTTTGTAGAAGGCTGGCAAGTGCCATCTTCACCCTCGTTTCATGAATCTGGCAGTCGCATTCGCAACGTCGGCGTAGGGGAAGGTTCAGTGTGGCGGCGATAACACCTGATTGGAGGCAAGTACGACTGACTGTACTCCGTACAAAGGTAGTAGTAGTCCCTCCTTCAAGGCAAGTGTCTCACAGCCTCGCCTTCCCTTCGCGCCCCTTCTCACCTGCCGTCCCTCGTTCCTGCTCGCCGCGTCTCCAGAGGCAATGGCCTCCTCCGCGCCTGCCATTCCATGCGGCCCAATGCCTCTCCCCGCGGCATCACGTCCGTTTCCAACTCCAACTTCACTTCAACCTCAAATTCAACTTCAAATTCAACTTCTTTAACTTCGTATCGAAAGTCAAAGTCTTCCTTCTGGCATCATCGGCTACTTTTGAATCTGTGAGAGGCCTCGCCAGCATCATCATCTCCGCCGCCACCCAGGAAAGACACATACTCTGGCAGACGACCCTTTCTGTCGACGGCTGGCAGGAATCCAAAATTACATACGACGGGATGGCAGCCCATCGGCAGACCTTTGTCTTCACGGAGGTCGGGGTCCTCCTTTGAATCGGATAGACCCGCTCTATGAGCTTTTGGTACGGGGGTGGGAGAGGAATGCCAGGAGTCGTGACGAGAATGCTCTTGTCTTGGAGCACGCGAACCTCCACCACTCTCGACCGAGACGCGTCCATCTGGGTTGGGTAGGGGTGAGCACTTCCAGATCCAAATATCGAAGCATTTCGTCAATGATGCTGTCCTCGATTTCACTGGATTCTGGCCCGGGGCTCTAGGCCATCGCCTCATCAGACAGAATGCAGTATGTTTCACGAGATACTACTACACCCAACCATCCTCATGCAGTTTGAGCCTCTGGCATGATACCTGGTGGATGGTGGTCTTACTGTAGGCTCTCATCTGCCGCCGCCAGCTATGCAACCAACTCAAGACCTCTTCCCTAGCCTCCTTCGACAGGCACAACTTAATTATTCGAGATCTCTTCCGTCCACTCATCGTCCAGTTCAGATCCGACACTCCTGATCACTCGTTTCTCAGGTTCTCGTGTCAATCGATCGTTCGGGCACTTCTCCAGGGCTCGCCAGACTTGAGAACATCAACCCGCTGCCGCTTAAGGAGTCTCAACGTTGATTTTCCATGTCTTCCCCTTGCGCCCCCATCCAGAAGTGGAGCGAAGACTCGAATCCGTTTCCTCAAGCCCTCGGACATCAACTTTGGTGCGGTATATTCAGCGCCGATTCGTATCGCCTGAACTGTCATGTTGGCCCAATCACTCGAGCCGGCGTCCATCTCAATTGATGGGTTGGGGCCTCGCCCTACTTCCCTGCTCCGCGGAATTACTCGAACTATCAACGAAACGAATCATGCCGCTCAATCATCCGTGGCACTTCCTGGCTCGGCCCCTCGCTTGCCGCCTCTGATGAAGCCCGGTATCGCGCCTGCCTCTATCGTGCTCCGACCCGAGCCGATGATTCCCGGCCAGGCCGCGATAGTGTTAGATGGTGATGCTGAAGATGGGCCGGGATCCGAGGATCAGACACATCCTGAGCCCCAAAATCAATTTGGAGATACAGGCTCGGAAATGACCACCGAATCTGACCGGAAAGGATCAATTGCGCCTTCTGGGAACACTCAGGACCGGATCGTTTCAACAAAGACCCTCAGTGTTTCTGTGGTTCAAGACCCCTTTCGAACACCCACCTCGTCAACACCGTCAACACCGAAGTTGGATCTCGAGCCGGAAACTGTATCCTCGAGTCCCGAAATCCAACGGCCCACAGAACCCGCTGTCGTCATAAGCCAGGCCATCGTGGGCACCTCAGGAGACGTCTCTATCAGCAATCCTGATTCCCCCTTGGTGGAAAGCAGCTTTCTTGCAATTTCGTCTGAAGGAGATGGAGACGCGAGACGATTAATGACCAACACAGCAAACCAGGGAGCTGGAGGAGAGTTGCCAAAGTACACCGCGGTCCAGCCCGATACTCTTGTCTCTCAAGCTTCCACCAGCCTTGCTCCGCTTGCCAAACCCACAACACAGCCGGACGAGGCCAGCGTTGATGATGATAATCATCACGCGAACGGATTTGCTCCCTCGTCCATGATCACAACTATCACAATCCACATTGCGAAAGCCGCAAAAGCAAGCACGTCTCGTTCGTCCGCATCCAAAGTCACGCCGTTGGCAGGTCTCATGGCAATTACAACGGTGGCGCAGACGATCCCAACCTTCACCACAAGCGTATTGTTGGTTGGCGACCACCACGACAAAATCTCAGAGGATCGAGAAAAGTCCAAGGGAGCTTCAGGGGTTCCTGAAGCTAATCCGGGTCATGATGACTACGGCGACTCACAGTTCAAGTCCCTGTTCGCCGCGATAGTCGGCTGTACACTCGGAGCCATCGCCATTGTCTTGCTGCTTGTCCTCTTGCTTATCTGGGTTTCGAGGAAACGGGCGACCAGGCAAAAGAGGGACTCGATGACCCTCTATCCTCGGAGGCAACCTTTGGAAAAGAAAGGCTGTGAGAATGACCGGATGGAAAGGGGCGTTGCCAACTCCTCGACTAAGTCCACCAAATTGGACGTTATGGGACTATTGCGGAAACCCTTCAACGGGCTTTCACAATTGTGGTCACGAACCATCTTCGCAAGCCCCTTGAGTGTGGTGGGGAAGAAGGGCTCCTCGGGAAAAAAGGAAGAGGTCGTTTTGAACACCTCAACGGATGCGGGTCAGGGTGGTCTCGGGCGAAGGCGTGCCGCATCCACGCTCACTGGGGGTGAAGACTTTCGGATCGGTATGAACCTCAACTTGCAGAGCGACAGCGAGTTCGACCCCTTTTCGGACAGCCAAGAGACAGCTGCTATGGAGGACGGTCACCTCGACGCTCCGTTCATGGAGGAGTCATCTGACATAGCCTCGGCTATGCCTACTCATTCCCCGCCCGCGCCTCCCTCACCTCCCTCACCTCCTTCGGCGCCCTTCCCCACTCCTTCTCCCGCTCCCCCCACCGCACTAGTCGCTTCTCTGCAACGGCTGAGGAGCCAGTCAGTCGGCGTCCATCGGCACCAGTTCAAGGTCCTCAGCAGGATACAGGAGCCGGAATCCTCGGACGAGAAGGACAACAAGTTCCACTCGGACCCCTTTGATCTGGAGTTTCGGAGCCGCCTTCAGTCCACGAGCGGCCTCGCAGCATTCTCGCAGAAGCACGGGCTCACGCCCTCCAGCTCCAGATACACGTTTGGGCCCAACCCCGAGCTCCCTCACATCGACAGCTTCGCGTCGAGGCCCATGAGCGGCCTGGGATACCATGAGTGGGCAGATTTCGGGCATGAGATCCGGATCGCGATGATGGGGGGCGACGACACCTCGACGCTGAGGAGCAACGACTCGTGCTACTCTGGGGAGCGGACCATGGTCGAAGGGCATCACGACCCGTAGGCTGGGATTGATTCGCGTTGCGTCTGCTTTATGGTCTCCATTCGACGATTTGTCTTTTTCACGATTCTTCTAGTATAGTCTGGGCCCTGAATGCAATTGTAATTTCCACGATGATGACCCTGTGTTCCCCTCCGAAGCAACCCCCTTCCCCCTTTTTTCCCCCCCCTCTTTTCTTTTCTTCTTAGAGTCTCCCCTCTCTTTGCAGTATCCCAGGCCCGAAACGATAAGAGAGCCATTTTTCAGGGTCCCGTCGATCGCACACAAGCCAACCTCCCCCGCCCGACCCTTAGGCAAGCGAGGCGCGAAGGACCCTCGGCGGGCGGTAATCCAATTGAATCTCACTCATCCTCTCTAGAACTGCGAGGCTCTGCTCACGGAATGCATTCAAACGCGAAGATGGATACCAAATCTGCATACCTTGCGGCGCGTGGGTGGCGACTTCAAAAGCGCTGATGCGGAAAAAAAGGAGGAAAAGAGGGGGGGCCGGGGGGGGGGGTTGAGCATTCCACAGCCCCACGGGGAGACACGCACAGCACGCTCCGGTATGGAAGCGTCGCAAATTGCAAAGGAAGGCGCGGACAAAGAATCTCGAATTCCGTATCATGAACCAGCCGCGAATTTGACTTCTTTTCTGCTGAGCGACTATCTGGGAGTAGTAAAAAAAAAAAAAGGGG